>JASMMZ010000001.1:29197919-29238443 GCA_038502455.1 Anisogramma anomala | reverse complement strand
CTCGGATATTAACCTTACTTCAAGTGGCGCGACGGACTTTTATAGCCTTTTTGGCGGCAATTATCTCAGTTTACACGCTTTTTAACCATTTATTAGTATTTAAAAAGCGGGTTATGATATGTAGAATTTACTTTGGTTCAAAAGTCGAACGCTAAATACGCTGTTAGCAACTCCTTAATAGCTTTATTTATATCCGGGTTTCAATTTAACGGCGTATACTTATAATCAAAACTACAACCCGTAGCTTTAATGGAATAAAGGCGATACCAGGCCCCAATATCTTGCGACTCGTCAATAGCTTCCTCTTAATTATTGGACTTATTTACCCTTAGTTTCCTAATAAAAAGTTTTTGGGATTATACGCTATTTTATAAACGTATTCGAAATATGTTTGTTTTTGAGTTTCGTTAAGGTATTTGACGATGACCCTTAAGGCTGGGAACTACATTCTCGTTAACAAAGACTTAATAGCTTTACAGAATAAAACCTATATCTCTGATAGATTTGTTGACCTCGGCAGTAAATTAATCATTTATCGTAACGTTACCAGTAAAAGAAATACTAAGATTACATAACACATAAGCGTTACATTAGTAACTGAAAATATTAATGTTATACCAAAAAGTTGAAAGTTAAGAAAAGAAAAAGTCTTATATTTTATAATTAGTACTTTAAGGATTATTTATAAAATGGAAGGGCTCTAAAACCTCTTTCACGTAAAGTTGGCTTAATTCTCTTTATACGGAACTGTATCATTCTAGAAAGCGCGCATGCCTTCCTTATACTTATAGAACCTTACACCGACCTAAAAAAAAATGAGGGAAGGAACGACAAGAGTGTTGTTAGGTGTAATATTATAGGCTAGTTCCTGTCTAGTATTAATAAGAATCCAACTCTGGTAGTTTTATACGCTCCTTCAATTCTTTAAAGCAGGGAGAGGGCCTTTTAAGGACACATCACACGACCGAGGAGAGGGCTGTACCATCTTAGCTCCATAGCTGCTCCCTAGCAGGGACTTCTTCTCCTTCTCTTTTATTGAGGTTTATAGACAGAATCTAACCACTTAGAGCGACAGCTTCGGCCTCAGTCTCTTTACAACAAGCTTCAAAATTAGGTAGGAGAAAGATAAAAAAAATCCTAGAACTATTAACTTATATGAAAAATACTAACACTGGCTCAAAAGTGATGTAATAATTGGTTAATCACGCCCTTTTACACAGCTTAACAGGTAAAAATCCTTATAGTCGTCATAATGATAAATATTATGGCCTTACGCCTTTTTTTACTATTTGCGATTATTTTGAAAAACAAGTCTTTTCA
Organism: Anisogramma anomala; assembly: GCA_038502455.1. Classification (NCBI taxonomy): domain Eukaryota; kingdom Fungi; phylum Ascomycota; class Sordariomycetes; order Diaporthales; family Gnomoniaceae; genus Anisogramma; species Anisogramma anomala. The sequence goes on along the minus strand of JASMMZ010000001.1, from coordinate 29,237,123 downwards.
AGTATTATACCAAACATTGAGGTAACCCAGCATTTAATTTAAGGTTCATCATATTATGTTGCGCTATGAGGAGATATTAATATTGTTATGGAACTTGATTATACGAATATGGATAAGTTTAAAGTTTTTCTTGGCCATGGAATTCTTTTTTACTAGGATAGACAACTGTTATCTTGATTATCGGGCTTATATTTTTTCACATTTTGATATTTCTTTTTTTTTTTCTTTTTCCTTCAAGGTATAATTAACTTTGGTATTAATGTCAATATTTCAACGTACCCCCACCCTCACCCCCTAATACAAACACCATCGAAAGCTCCCGCCAGGAGCGACCGAACGCAATCAGTGCAGGATTGCACCCTATGCGGTTGTGGGAGGCGTAGGTAGGGGAAATAAGAGGGCGGTGAAGAGGTTTGAGGACGGGCGCGAGAGGCCTGTATAGGGGTTTACATCACTACAGCGGAGCCAGCAGGCGTGTTCGGTGGTGGGCGGTGTGTCGGGACCAGTTTTTGTTTGAAGGAGCCACTATATTTGTCAATATAAGATCTTAAGCTATATAAAAGTACACTGCAAGGTTCCAAAGCCCCTATGACATAGGATATAGGGTATAAGGGTAATTATTAGTATATACACGATTTATTATTACTAGAGGAGGTTTAAGGTTACAGATAGATTGAAGAAGCGGTCTCTTTTTTGTATTGGGACTAAGTAGACGGGCCGCTACGCGTGAAGGAATCCTTTCGCCACGCGTTACCATGACAACAGACTACTACTTGTATACACCTGTAATCACCTATGTCTACGTACAGGCCTCAATGCACATTTACGTTTTTAATACTACTAACGCCTTATTTCACGAGATTTTTCACTTTTTACTACATTAGCTTTATAAGGATCCCTTAATAAGAGCCTGTATAGTTATATCTCCGGCGCGATTAGGCATTGGAAGAGGACTGAAATGACACTATTAGGTTGCCAGACTAGGGATGCAGTTTACACGCCTTCAGATCTCTAAATTACGGAGAACTCTAAAGTTTCAATTGGGTGGATAGCATAGGAACCCACAAGCTGGCATGAGCCTTTACACAGCTTGCGTTACGATCTCTCCCACCAGTATCTACAGAAATATTTCATAGTAGATAGTGCGCCTTCTCTAGAGGGTACTCCCCGGTGATATTAAAGAAAACAAAAGATATTTAAACCAACGAATTGATTGAAATGGAAGGCGGTTAGTGGTTCCCAGTCTATTTGTAATAAAGAAACTTTCGCTTTGACCATTAATGGCCATAAGTGGTGGTATTAAACATAACGTAGTTATAACTTCGTCAATTACATCGACTGTTTAGTTATCTAGCGACTAACAGGATGTATAAAGTTCTTGAAGCGGTTGATTATAAGGATTTGAAATTTCCAACGTTGGAGAATATTAAACGGCTTTTCTATTATTATCAAATTAACCTTCAAACCCCCCTGATATTTTAGTCTACGTTAAAAAAAGACTAAGATTTCCACGTTAAAGTTTTAGTTGACGTATTTTACTTGGACAGCGACTTAATATTTTACGGTATTCATTTTATCAGGCCGTTCTACGATACTAAATACCTTTAAACTATCAACATGAAGAAAATATCAGAGGTATTTCTTACTTTGTAAATGAACACGTACTTAAGACCTTTAATATACTGGTTTAGGAAACCTATACTAACTTCCTTACGCTAGAATTTTAGGTTCCTAGTAAGTCGATGGTGACTTAGTGTAAATATGTTTAATTTACGGTTCATGAAGTTATTGATAAGAAAATAGAAGTTTATATATTTCATAAAACACTTACGACATCCTTACCTTCAATATTAATAGCCTTACCAACCAAAAAACCTATTTACAATTTTTCTTGGAAATTTCAAAAATATTGATAGCCTTAACGGTTTCTTATCAATTTTATTGATATTTGAACTTAATCTACATACGAGAATTAAAACTTCATTATTTTAAATACCTGGTAATGTGTTATGAAAAATAGCAAAACATTAAAGTATTTATTGAAGAAATAGAAATGTTACCAGATTAATAATATCCTTATACCCAGGAACATACTACAGAAAATAAACGAGCTACTTTGATCTTTTTGAAGTACAATCTTTAGGTAGAGAGAGCTGAGTAAATAGGGTTGAACATATGAAATACTGAGTATAGCTAACCTAAATAGAGTGGTTAGAACCTCTAACAGCTACGTTAATTTTCGTATTACTCGGGTTCAACCGTATAAAAAAACACTGAAATTCGAAAAATGATCCTTACATCCAAAAACCTGAATTAAAACTGATTGTATAACACAACCTTCCCAAACCGTTTATTAATAAGCTATAGAACTTCAACGGCATGGAGAATCACCTAAGTGTAAAGGAACTGTGGCCGGAGCTCTCGATTAAGGTGGTCGGATTCTATCTATAAACCTCGATGAAGAAAAGGGGAGAAACCACTACTATGGAGCTACTACAACACTGTAAAAAAGGGAATGACCAGATGACGGGACTTATCAAGTTATAATCCCGTAAGGCTTCCAATGGTCTCTAAAAAACCGTAAGAATATATCAATTATTAGGGCTAAATCCTTGATAATTACTAGCCTAGGCACTAGCCTACGACATTACTCCTCCGTTCATCCCCCCTCACCTTTACCCCCCTCCCTTCCTTTTTCTGCACGGTGTGGAAGGTGATAACTGGTTTGAAAAATTAAGCGGTATGGTAGGTGCTAAACAACGGCTATAAAGCAACCTAGAACGTTATAATATCACGTAAAAAATTTGAGGCTATCGAACGATTTGATACCGTATAGAAGGTACCACCATTGCCCCCACTTGATAAATAATTTCGTAAGCCCCCTCCCAAAAATCTATAAATTTCTTTTCCATTACCATCCTTCCATATTACAATTATACCCGGCATTACTTACGATTAACACCTATTGTTCAGTAGAAAAAGAAAAAAGAAAAAAAATCTCTTATTCTATTATCTTTATGATCGGTATTGTTGTCGTTGACAGCCTTTAAAATGAAATACCAACGATTCGAGGAAATTTATAAGTCTTTTAAAGAAGTAACTTTCTTCTTGACACATTTATGGGCGGAGCCCATATTGGTTAGCACCACCACTAGATTTATATATAATATCTTAACATCGTAGGAAAATTTTTCCAATGATTCCCGTCATAGCCACCGCCAGGGGGAATAAACCGACTACGAGCGCCTTTAACGCCACTGTAAAAAACTCCTGACCTTTGCAAAATACCTAAGGGCCTTGACACAAACGCCAGGTAGTGAAACCGCCTCCAACAGATAAGAATGCTATTATATACCGCTCTTAATATTTTAATGCTGAGTCCTTATATAAGGTGTTCGATACGTAAAAGCGTGAGCTCGGGGTTCGCGAAACTGTTTACAAGGTTTACGAATAGATTATCAATACATTCGGTACACGCCTCAACGGTGCCAGCTTTACTCAACTCCAAATATTAGTATTATGTATCGTAACGTACGTTACCGATTACCATGCCAATTAAAGCTTAAGGATACGGATAACAGAAATTGTATCAGCTTTTACAAACAGGTTTATGTATCCCTTAATTACCCCTTTAATTTTAAGTATAAAAACAAGAAACTTTCTGAAAAGCACCTTATACGTTTTTACCTGTCACTTATATAACGGCTTTAATTTCGCCGAAGGCTGTAACAGATAAAGACTTTATGACCTTTACCTTTATTACACTGAACCTGATTATATTATAAGTAAGAGTGACGAGTCGGCACAGGATTCCACTTTTCCTAACGGCCGAAGAGTCTACTACGATTCCGAAAGGTCGATAAAGCTTCGTTTAGGATCATTCGAAATTCAACCCCGTCCAACACACTATATCTCAAAAGGTAGCAGAAAAAATAAGTTCCCAGTTTTTATGAAGGTTCCTTAAAAGCTTAACTAGAATATTAAGGGATTCTCTTTTCAATACGATCCTATCGACAGGATATAATTTAATTCAATTATTATTAAATTGGTATATTCAACCCCTATGGCGCTCGCTATGCTTTACGTAGATATAGGGTTCAAAATGAGATATTTTTTCAAATAGATTATACCAATCTTATTAAATTTTAGGGGTACCTCCATTACTTTATATTTGTTGAAAGGGTCTAAGTACTTGTTCATGAGAAACAAAGCAAATAGAAGAGTAATAAAAAGATGATTGGTATTGTAGTAAAGTAAGTCAAGATGTTCGTCAAGAAGAATTTTCTAGAGGTGTATGTTACAGGTGAGGGCTTATAAGCCCTCGCTCAGAGCGTACCACTCTGGAATACCTGCTTCTAGACAGCTCCATGCATGAGAGTATATTCTTCAGCGTGTCACGTTATCATATACTCTGCAAGAGTACAGCCTATAGCGTGACACGTAATCGTGTCATGCTTCAGGAGTGTACTTTAAAGCGTAATATACTGCTAACTAAATATACTATCTATAAAGATGTATAATATTATCCACAATATTCAATATAGTATACATATTCAATTGAAGACGTCCCTCGTATTATATATGTATATTTTAAAATGTATTAATAGAGGTTGCCCACGTAATTAAAAAGGCAATTACTATTCGGGCTAGGATTGCATCAGTTATTACCCACTTATTAGTATACGGATGAAGCATATATATGGGTTCAACGGTTGGAATTATTTCCTTAGTCAAACCTATTAGGTTTTTTTGTATATTCGATGTGGACGAAGGAATTTAGGCGATCGATAAAAGGAACAAGCTTCAATTTTCAGCCGTAGAAATTTTAAATAGTTTATAAATATACAATACGTTCGACTGGTACACTACTCTAACTGCTTGTTTTTAGCTAAAGATTACGTTTCCGGTGCGTATACGGCGCTGTTATAATGTCATAATTACTACGGGCTTTTTTCCTGGATATATGACGATTATCCGGCGACCCCTAAAAAAAAGATAAATACATCTTCTGTCGGTAAGGTCTCTATTATACTAGGTACATTAGACAAGTAATTGTAAGGATTGGTGTTTTTATTGAAGTAGATATTAATATACAAGGGAGAAAAGGCATCCGGAGAGTATACGACACAAGTGAGAGGTGATAACCTATCACCTACAGAGTGGCACTTTACTATGTACTTTGTTAATCTCTCTTCTGGGCAGTGGCTCTTTACCATGAACTCTTATAATTCCACTTCTAGGCAGTGGCAAACTATTATTAACTTTACAGGAACACATCTTACGTAACCGTACACTTTACAAAGTTATAATTTATAGAGTAGCCGCTTACTAACTTTAGAGATAGATATTAATATCTATATATATATATATATTTTTCCAACGCGGCCTGCATTCGTAACTTAATAGTAATAGTTTGGTTTAGAATATAATTTGTATCCGTATTTTATTAATCCTCGTTTAGTTTTAGTATAATTTATATCCTTAGTTTAGTAATAATAGTTTGGTTGTAACACAATTTGCACTCGTAGTTCAATAATAATAGTTTGGTTAGTATATCGATTTTAAAGGTTTTAATTCGCGGTTTTTACTGCAGTATGAATTGTAATAAGACCCTAGTAGTTTTACACAATTGGTGACAGAATAATTATCGATATTACAGGAGTATAATTACGGAAAATTAATTGTTCGTATCTCTTATTTTGTTGTTAATATAAAAGTATATATAGTTATCGGTTCACGTAAAGCTTGTTTCTTTTAATCTTTAACAACAGATTTTTCGCCAACGTAATTCTCGATCAATTTATCGCGTAATAACAGAAATATAAGCCGCCGTTTAACGCGTTCGCGCAAAAAAGAAGAAGCGGTCATCGCCTCCGTACAACGAGCTGCCACTACCGCCACCCCTAGGCTTACGTTTTCTGGGACTTTATTATCTATCATTTGCTTTAGTTTCGACCCGTCCCCCGTCACCGTCGCTGCCACCGTCAAAACCCCCATACTCTTTCCCCCTTTTCCTCCTTTTCCTCCTCCTCTTAACCCTTAGGAAGAAATGCTAGGAGATTTTAAAGTTATAAACCTTATCTTTTTTTCTACGGGTAAAAACTCTTTTACTTATAGCAGCTAACCTCCTCCTCCCTTCCGCCGAGGTCGCCGCTACCGTTTTAAACGTAGGTTGGAAAAGTTGTAACGCGGTTTATATTATTCATCTTCCCCTCGATTCATTTTTAATATCTTTATAAACGAGTCTGAGGTGGTCTACCTAGCTCTCTAAATCGAGTTACGGCTCACTAGGGTACGTCGTAAGTTTTTTTTAACGCGTAAAAGATTCAAGCGACATAAATGGATCTATAACTTCGGGCCCTCAATAAATATACCTTATGTGCGGTATATTTCGTTTTTTTCCGCACGTAAATTTATTAACCATTTCTATTGAAGCGGTGATCAGTCTGCTCATTAATTCCATTATAAGCGGATTATTAATAGATACGCCCTTGTTTTGGTAACTTGAGAGCCGTGAGCCAAAGGTTTCTTACGCGCTCCCCATATTTACAATGAATAAATTTTCAATTCATAATACTAACCTCGAATATCTAATGACTATTAATATAAATTTATCGTTTAGGAAGCTTCAAAGAACATTTACTTTCGTTAAAAACAATAATAAACGGATGTTTATTAGTAGTAAGTGTTTACCAGAGAATGAAAGATACTATGACCGTTATTTTTGCTTAGAAGTGGGGCCTACTTATATATTACGTAAGTCAATTTAACAACATTATCACGCATTGTTGTAAGGCGAATAAACGACCCCCCCCCCCCAAGCTTTTACTTAAAGATACACAGCCTAAGGTGCTGGATAACGCCTTTGGTGACGTAGGTGACAGCGTCGATAACGGAGGTGGTGGTGACGCTAGCAGCGAGTGAGAGGGCGGCGAGGAGGAGGATGTTCAAGATGCGATGCTACCTTCTCCTTTGCCCTTCAGAAGCGATTAGCGGCTTATTTTTATACCCGGGTCGGCTTGCCTGGCCTTAGTTTAGTTTAAAACAAAGTAATACAATTAATTTTTTTTAAAAAAGAATTCGTAACCTAATTGATAAACATTGAAGTTAAGGAGTGAAGGTTATTCCAATAATGTTAAAGTAAAGGAAATAAAAAGTGAACATATATTAAAAGTATTGAAAGTAGCATATTTACGCATGGAAAAAATTATTAAACTGTTCAAAGCGGTGTAAAAAAAGGATTCGAACCGCTATAAAATGTTAAAAGCAGTGTAAACGTATAAAATGAAATGGAGGCGAAAAATGTAGCGTGTAAAATCTCTAGTTAGAGAGAGGTCATATAGCCTTTTTAAAAATGTTAACGAAAATTCTATTCGTTGAAACGAACGCCTTTAACGTTTTATTTAGAGCGCTTTTTGTTATCTTATCCACCGGATTTGACTTTCTATTAATTCACCTTTTCTCTTTAAATTCGCGGTATTCGTAAAATTCGCGTAAGGTTATGATGTAGATTATACGGCGCTTTATATTCGTGATACCGATCTTAACAATTTATTTTTAAAGGAAAATGGAGCTAGTATAAATTTTTAAAGTGAGGGGTCTCAAACTTATGTTTAAAATAATTATCCAGACCGTTATCGCTATAGAAATTCCAGAGTTGAAGCCTTTTTTTATGCCGTAGATTTCTGAGGCCCCAAAGTTTCGTATAACACGTTTGGATATAATTGAGCTTTAATAAATAATATTGTTACAAAGGGTAAATCTCTTTCGAATCGGTATCTTGTTACTAAAAGTAAAACTGAATATAATTTACGAGCTATAGTCGGTATTATTAATAAAACATCTGTTAATAAAAACATAAAGCTTTACAAGACTAATATCGAACGGTAAATATTATAAACCGCGCTTTGAATTGTGTTTTTGGCACGTAAACGCTTATTTAACACCTTATATACATTATGCGAAGGGTCGTTCAAACATTATATAACGATTGATAGGGTAAATACTGCCTTCGGTTATTTGAGTAATACAACCTAAGAAATACGTGTACGTTAGCTTTTGTATTCTTTATCTCGTTTTACTACACCCGGGTTATTAGAAATAACTTTATTTTATTTCATCTTTTATGTAAGGTTTAAAATACCATTCCAAAAAGTGATTATCGTATCGTTAAAGTCAAATATACGGTATTTCGTTAAGTACGTCTTAGGTTTCGCTTTTAGGCTAGCCTCCAAAATTTCTTTTTCCTAGCCGCAGAAAACGACGTTTTACAAAAATTTAATATGTTGTCCGTCTATATACCTATAAGTACAAAGCCTTTAAATCGTATTATGAAAACTATTAGGTACAGGTCGAAAGTCAAGTAGACTATTTCAATTCGTTTTTTATAATGCCTTCAATAGATATTATACAATCATATACTAGTCTTAATGAGTCCTGAAGGTGATTTTATAATACGTAGAATCGTTTTAAGTCAATGGTAGTTTCGAAGATTCGTAGGTAAATCGGAGTAAATAAGCTGTTTAAGCTGTTTTTTAGGTTGTATATAAGCTTATATAATATGACAGGATTTTAAATAAATGTTATAAAGGATAATAAGGAAGGCGTAAAATATTAAAATTAAATGATGGATCGCTCGTTGTAAAGTTTGCAACTAAGTTATGATATCACTTTTACTTTCGTTATTTTACCATTTAAGTATAATTCTACTCTTTTTATGAAGTTTACTGGCGTTGTTTTTGAAATCGTAAACTAAACGTTTGGAAAAAGAAATTATAACCATCGTAAATCGTGAATTTCAATATTTTAAAGGGAAAAACGCTCTACTTAATTAAACAAAAGATTTCCTTTCGGGTAAACTATCTAAACGTGGTACCTGAGGTGTTAATAACGCCTTTTGGACGAAGTTTTAAGCTTAACTTACGGTTTTCCGGGGTTTTTTTGTATATATATAATAGAAAAGTTCGTAACGAGATTTTTAAAACGTTTTTTTTTGGGGGGTTTTAGAACAAATTAGTCGCCATTAGTAACGTGGTATTAGTTCCATCAACAGAAGTAGACCGGTTTAGTAGAGCAATAAAGGTATTGAACGGCTGTCCGAGCGGTTTATAGATTGTAGGAGCGTTTTCAATTTCGTTTTGAAGTTGTTTTGTTAGTATTAATTTTTAGATTACGGGTTCTATCTGCTTTCTTTCATTTTTTCCCCCTTCTTGTTTCTATACTATGATTTATCGAGATAAACTCGTATCATTTGGCAAATTGACAAGTTAACCGTAACCATTCAATCCGTCAATCCTTTCAAATATAGTTTATTCGTTTTGATTTTTTAAAAGTAGTATTTTCGATTATAATAGTAAGACTAAAACGCTAATCTTACGTGGGTCGTTTTTTTATATTTAATTTTTTCGAAACATTATTTCCATTACGAAGCAAACGTAATGTTGTTATGGATTTTAGGATACTATTTTCCGTTCATATCGTTGTTGGCGACAATATTAAATTGATATAAACTTTGGGGTAAGAACCAAAAATGATTCCTGTTAAAATAAGTCCATTTGGACTGGATATATTATTCATAGCGTCAACTGCTATTTACAGGATTAAGATTTCAAAACTGGTACTTTTTATCTTTTTAGATAATATTACATATACATTTTGAAATTGTTTAAGGTACCGTTTACACTTTTCAATATCCATAGTACTTGTATCGGTATCTATTTACATTTATTACCGGCGATTCTGGCTTTGGTACACCTTTCGGTCGAATCAAGAGCTGTACCAACATCTTAAGTGATCCAGTTTATATGTGCTAGGTAAAGGTTTAACTAATAATTAACTGGAGTATCCTAGTAATCCGTAATGAAAGCGTTTCGTGTAAATTTTTAGGCTTGAAATAATATTATTACGTCGAAAGCGTATAGTATTAGCTACCGTTAAGTTATATGATATATACAATTACATTGTAGTCAAATTTTACATCATTTCAAAGGTGGAATTTAAAACCTACTAAGTCTCACAAATGAAACTAATATTTATGGCAAAACCTTTCGATTACTGTGAACATTTCCCTACTAATATCAATGTACTATATGACGTAAAACAGCCCTAAAAGTCGTTTCATCACTAGGTATCCCAGCCGGTGGTATAATGTTTTTAGTTTTGGTAACGTTAGGTGAACAGATTGAATTTTAGGTCGTTTGGGGAAAAATCATGAAAACTTAAATTTAAGATCAAGTGGTATATTACGTTATTCGAAACTTAGACAAATTAGTTTGTCGTATTCCGAACCTTGATTTAGAACTTATTTACATTAGCTAACGATAATAGGAATAATGTTTTGGAGTGCAATTCGTAAAACTTAATCCGTTTCAATTGCATATTTATAACGACTAGGTTAAGCGATGATGTTTTTCCTTTATTAAATAGAACTTCCCGATTCTTTTCTGTTTGGTTAAGCTTGAATTTCAGAATTTCGCTTTGAACGCGTCTAATTGTTGATTTCCAGCTGTGGATATTTTGGCTACACCGGTATCTAATATAATAACCTGAAATCTCTTTCCGTACCTGTTAAAAAACATGAATTGCGACGCCATATGTCTATTTATCACCCCCTTTTCGCAATCCTTGCTCAAGATATATAGAAATATGGCATTTTATAAGCTTAGAATGATCTTTTGGTTAGTTTCCTCATCCTTTGTTATCAGGTAAATCATATCATTTTTAAAGACGAACTCGTAATTTTAGGCGTCAAATTTATTCTTTACGCCCTCGTAATCGGCTTCTTATACTATAAAAATGTTTTTCATTTAGTTGGTAAATATGTAATAGGCCTAAAATCACTGTTAAATTTTAATCTTCTCGTATACTAAATAGTTTGTTGACCAATTACCGATCTTACCGTATGTAAAACAGCGTTTTCAAAAACCTTGAAAGCTCAATATACCCTTTCGTAAGTATTACTGCGTATATGGTAAGTTGCGTGCCTGGTGATAGGGTTTTACTTTTTAATAGTTACTTCATTCTTGGTTTTCTTGGTTTTCTTGGTTTTTCTTTCAGTGTTTTTCGTTCTAGTAACCGTATTTACCGCATTTATTGTATTTTGGTTACACTTCAAATTATCTATTTAGAACGTGATAGATTATTTTATAAAGGGTTTTTCTTGTAATTTAACCTTCGACTTAAATCTTTTCGGCTCCAAATTCTAATCTGATGCTTACTAATCGGCGTATTAAATTTCTAAACTAGATTTTAAAACCTATTTTAATAGTTTTAAAGTTTTTTTTCCAACTTAAATAACATAATGTTAAGCTTTAAGTTTCCGCGATACATTTTTATAACTATTGAAATAAATATTTGGTCTCCCTTTTATTCCGGTTTAAGAGCCGCTGAAAACCTTCGCAACTTTGCTAATAAGGTGGTAAATACTTCCTACATGATTCAGTTAATGTTTTTATATTGGACTTTTATATGTTTCAAGGCGTTATTAGTCTAATCCCTATCATGAATATTATGGTTTATTTTCATATAGAAGTTTATCTTTAAACAATTTTAATACTTCGTGAATGTATTTACCTAGGTAAAGTGGAACATATATTAGTTTCAAACCTTCCCAAATAATTTAACGGGTAAAACAAAACGGAATTATAACTACTTAATATCTATTCCTTTGTACGAATTTATTTTTATACGTATCTTATTATCCAAAACGGCGTACTTTTCGCTGTTATAGTGTTTTTTTATAGCTTAGCGAAGTTATTTAGTTTTATTTAGTTACTTTTATTAGTAGGAAAACGTTGCGGTAAAAGGTTTCAGTATAGGTTATCATTATTGAGTATTCGTCTGTAAGGTTTATATTCGTGTTTTACGCCGCTTGTCGTATCTCCGAACTGAAAGTTTTACTTATTCAAGTCTCTATTATTCCAGCGAAGCGGGTTATCCATTGTATCCGAAAAGTGATTTTATCTTTGTTTCTATTTAACAGTACGTTTCAAAAAAGGTTCGTGTTTGACCTGAATTGTAAATGAATTTTTTAGCCCTTCCTCATCTTCTACTGATTCTTCTAGTTTTTTTTACACCTCGTAACGTACGTTTCACCTTGCTAAGTACCATACTCCCTGTATTTACCGAGTCTTCACTCGTTTTTCATTCGTTATTTTAAAAAGCCGGCTTAAGAGCTTTTCCAAACAGTATCCCTTTACGAATTTAACATTTATTACCTTATTGGCAGTGCATGTTGGCATTTAAATAAGCCGAGTCGTTGTCGATAATGCTTTTACAATACGTCTATTATTACTGCAGAGAATATTAATATATCCCCTTCACAAATATCTTTGTAGTATTGGTAAAATTATACCGTTTACTATACAACACATATGTAACATCTAATTTGTCAAGTCTTTCCCAACATGATTGAGTAAGTTGCTTCCTTGAATATATACATTATAATAATTGAAATATTTATTTATAATATATGTATTCGTCGTAAAAGCTTCAAATTCATTTCTTGATGCTTCGATCTTAATATATTGAAATTAAAGGTCCAGAAATCTAAAAATACTTTCAAGTAACGATATATTTTTAAATCAATAAGTTTAATCTTCGCTGGAGTTTACCAGGTTTGTTATTAGTAAAGCTATAATTGTTAAAGTATGAAGTGTACTAACGCGGTTGCGAGATTAGTTTATAAGTGTATTGAAAATATTAAAACCATGTAATGTGTAATTTACACGTAATGTATAAGATTCGGGTACGCTTCAAATTTAATATATAAAATGGTTCTGTTAAAATAAAAGCGTATGATACATAAATTAAAACCATGTTGGAACAGTATTGCATACAATGCATAGTTCAACTTTACTAGTAGTAAAGTTGACTGTACTGCAAGTGTATTGCTTTGTGCGGACTTACTGCATTAGGTGTAAGTTAAGTGTAGTACGCTGAACTTCACTCTAGGGTACGGGCTAAGCACTTGACCATACAAATTACAGTGCAGACTAGCTAACAGTTTGCCAAACCTAGAACAATACATCCACCATCTAACTACTGCAATACTACTATTAATTCGAAAACCAATCGAATCGGAAACTTTACAACGTCTAAGGCCTACCAACACTGATCAGTGCTTATTAGGTTAAGCACAGATTGTCTAAGTAAAAGAAAAAGCTACTTTCTGGTTGTTACGTTCTATACTACGGCTAGAGTAGAGGAAAGAGTTTTGTAAATGGTCTCTACTGCTGCGTTGGTTTTACCAGCAGTAAGTACAGAAGACTTTTAGGCTGCGTCGGTTTTAACGGCAGTGTAGAGGTGGTGACGGTATCGCTATCGAAAACACCAAGAAATCTTTATTGATTTTTCTTAAAAACGTGAATATTGACTATCAAAAGTCTCAAAGTACAGCAAGTTGGCAAACAGCTTAGTCAATATTAATGCGGATTCTATTATCGTAAGAAAAACGTCTAAGTTTCTACGCCAACCAACAAACAACCTTCGTCCTTAACCTCTACCACTAATAACGACCTCCGACCGTACCACTTATACAAAATCTCTGCCCATACCTTACTCTTTTCACTCCCTTTACACCGCATTAATTGTCAAGTTTGCTGTTTGGAGCGAAAACACGAAAAATAACCAAGTTGTGCCAAGAAAATTATGTTGCGCGACCTCTCACCAAGTCGCCAAGTTCCTACACGACTTTATGCCGAAATACCAAGTCCTCCATGTTTAGGATTACCTAATCACGCCCTACACGCCTTACTACGTCCCCTATAAGCCAAACCCTCAAAATAACTTTAAGTCAAGTATTTATGGAAAAAGTTAGAGCACTCGAATCAGTTTTTACTAAGTCTTACACCTACGATTTTTGGGAACACCATATTAATGAAGAATTCACCGAAAAGTACTTGATCAACTTCGTCGACTGTTTCATTTTAAAATATATTACCAACTAAAATCTTACCTACGTGTTTTTAAAAGTCCGTAAATTTTTCGGAGATTAACCACTTGCAATATAGATGGAAACCTTAAAAACTTTCAAATCAAAACTAACGATTAAACTTAAACACCGAGGGATTTACGTGCCAAAAGGTTAAACGTTATCAGGCTGGCGGAAACCCTTTTATAATTTGGATAGTTTAAAGAATGCCTAAAAAAACTACGGCTAAAAGAGAAACGGATTCAAAAATCACAAAGCCCGCATATACGCTTTAGGGGACCTTGTCTTTAACTTTAATTCAGTAAGGCCTATTCACGTGCTGGCGATGAAAAACACGTTAACTTATTCGACGGTCTAATACACCTATGTAATAGCGCAGGATACGCTTTAAGCGGCGGTCGAGCGCGTGAATCAAGGGCTATTAATGCGGTTAAAGGTATTGATATTATCGTTTTACGCCAGTCCATTAAGTAGGAGCTACACTGAACCCCTTAATACAAAAAAGATTATCGCCAACCTTCTCATAGCAGATACCACGAGGCCCATTTCCCCCAACATCCTTAACACGTCTAATTTCAGCAACCAAATTAAGGAAAAATTAACTTTACACGAGAGCTGACTTTGGGCACGAACATTGACTTTTTCCCTTTAAAATTAGTCAGGGGTAATTATCCTATCTATTAACATCAATATCAGCCTTAATCTTTTCCTTAACCAAACGAAGACTACGACCAGTATATTACACTTCCCCCTCCACGCGTCCATATAAAAGATATAGAATATACGGAAATCACTACGTTCGTCAAGATCTAGGGAGAAAAAGAGAAGTATGACGGTAAGCCATACAACCTCCTCAACGTTAAGTTACGTCTATTTTTCAAAACTTTCTGTGAAATAAAAATTAGGTTGCTAGGTTCTAATTCGTTGTTTTCCAGTATCCTTATCGGCTAAACAAAGGATTACTACCTCTGATACCTAACGAATTATACCTTTTTCCTAGAAATTTACGATAATATAAAAGGTCACTTTAAATAAAATGTTAACTTTACCTGGTATTATACGAACTGGAATATCATTAAGTAATTTTACATGTTGGATTACAAAAAAGAGTCGGAAAGTAAGATACACCTTTTAAATCGGATGCTTAACAAGCTAATGTTTTGCCAACAGGTAATGGTGAACGTAGGAGCTAGAAAAGACATCTTACTCCAGTAAGTCAGGCAAGTAATTACGGGTTAAAAATAGTTCGAATACGTCTTACAATGCCCTAAAGCTACCTGCAAAGGGTTTTTTTTTGGCTAACTCCGTTCTTTGCTGACGACCGTAACTTCCCGAGTCCCCGGTTTTACTGGTATGTACCTACAAATATCGGAATTTAATAACGAAAAAGATCCTTCCAATTCGTATTACATTGATTAACGGTATAGAAGACCCTGTAAATACGGTTAATGAAGGGTCCGGATCTCTATCCACGAAGGAAAGTATTTATCCTCTTTAGAATTTTCAATTCGGTAAAGCATATTTAATATAAACGCCAAAAAAATTATTAGATTTACGGTAAATATGGTTATTGATTAATACGCCACACTACCGCCAAGAGTGACGTAAAATAGGAAATATACTATACGCAGTACCCCTTTACTTCAAAATAGAACTATATAAATCGTATTACGCAGTTTAAAGGAAATAAATTTAAAAAGGAGGAAAATAAGCGGAAAGCTATCGGCTAACACGAAAATACTAGTACTAATACCGGTATTGGCCCGGAAGCTACGTAATAACTAGCCAACTACGTATTCCTGTACCACTTTATAGATAAATACCCCTACCGCCGTTATATCGATAAAGACACTAGCCTTACATACCTCTTTACTATTTAAAACCTGTATACGAAGCAAGTCTTTTAAGGGATTATACCGGACATGGAGGCAATACAATACTTAATAGGAGGCTATTCGTAATACATTACTTTACAAAGGGATACGGATACTACTACAGAACTCTACCTCGCAAATATTAACAAGGCTATAATAAGCTTTAGACTTAGGAAATAGATATCTTTACTGGGATTGACGATAGTAAAAATTGTTATTAGCCCTATTAGGTTTTACACTTTGAAATCCCCTACCCGTTTCTTTTATTATATTAAAGATATAAAAAACTTCGGAGTTAACGTTAATATTCAGACTGATAAAATGATATATATCAAGGCCGGCAAAAGATTCCTATTTAGCTTCAAGTGGGAGTATTATTAGTTTTATCTTTAACGACCAAAGGCAGTAATATTAAACTTAACGGAGGCAAAACTTCGTTAACTATATCGTAGGTTCGACTACCCGGTAACTAATGGGCTTTATAAGGTTTTAAAAATAACTAGTTACGAAAATATGGATTTCTCGACACTAAAGGTAGTTAAATGCCTTTACCATTATTACCAAATACACTTCCAAGATCCTTTAAGGTTTAAGTTAATGTTAAAGTAAAATTAAGACTTTAACTCTAAAATCTTCGTGGATGTATTTTATCTGGACAGCAAGTTAATACTATACGTTGTAAACTCCGCTACGGCTTTTTACAGCGTTAAGTTCCTTAAAAGCATTACGACGAAATAAATATAAAAAGTACTACTTAGTTTGTAGATGAATACGTACCTTGGTTTACCAAAAGTCTTTGTTTACGATACTAGCATCAACTTTATTACGATAAGGTTTTGAGCTAATATAAAGTTAATAGGGATTTAATGTAAATAAGTTATTATAAAAGCTAACTAGGGTATTGGTAAGGTTAAAAGGGTATACGCACTTTTACGAAAAGCCTAAGATATTGTTATATTAAAAGTTAGAAGCTTTATAAGTTAAGAGGCACAGCTTTAAATAGCGGTAAAAGGGCTTGATGATATTATTGACCCCAACCGATTTATACTAACTTTAATAGTATTAAGAGCTTATACACGCATAACAACTAACTCGCCGCCATATTTAAATACGTAAAAGCGTATTTCAACATACATCAAAGTACTAAAAGAATTAAGGAAAGAATTAATACGCCTCCATATAAATAATACCCTTAATACCAAAAACGAAACTTTAACAAAAAATGTATTTTTACTCCCCGTTTAAAGTAAAGTCCTTACGTGGCACGAGCCAGGCAAATAGAATATGATGTATAAGATCTTAAGTATTACTAACCCAAACGTGGTGGTTAAAACTGTTAATGACCCCGTAACTTTTTGAGCCACACAAGTAAAATCGTGTAGAAAGCCACTTAAATTGAATAAAAATACCAATGTTAACAACCTTTAATCCGAGTGAATTAGCCAATATAACCTTCCCGAGTCAACCATTAACAAGCTAATAAAATGCCGACGACGAAAAAGACTACCTAAAAAGAGGATATATACTAAAGAGAAGGAAAATGGAGACTATAAGCCTAATAAGGCATATACAACGGTATAAGTATCTTCAAAGGAAAAGTTTAACAGAAAACTTACCCTTAAGTTACGTGTCGAAGGCATTAAAAATACATTAGGTAAGCCTTTGGAGGAAAGTAACTAAATTGAAAGGAACGGCATTTTAGTAGGGGTAGTTACATAATTTATGCTATTAACCTAATTTAAAGGCTAAAAGATCATTATCTTTAAATCGAGAATAGTTTACAAGGTTAATGGCCAAACTACGAACCGGCCGTAGGAAAAATCATGGTTAATCGCTTGAAGATACGGTATTAAAGTTAAGGACTAAATATTTATTTAATCGCCTATAATCTAAAAGAATAACCAGTGTTTAATCGTTACCATTGCTACTAATTGAACTGTTAGAGTAAAAGGTTAGTTTTCACTTAATACTTGGGAAATTACATAAACATACACGTAATTGGCTGCAGATATTTAACGGATTATACTGTTAAAACTACCATAGAAACTAAGGGAAAAGTTTCTAACTGGCACGATAATACACTATATTAAGCTTTTATACGGACTGGCCAGGGCTAACGTCTATTGATTTTTAACGTACTAGGTATACTTAAAAACTAAACTAGGCATAAAAACTTAAACATTTCACCCGTTCCTATTAATTATAAAGAGTAATGACTTTGGAATCGTAGGCATGTAAATTAACGATACCCTTTTCCTCAGATATATTGGATTTGCCATAGCGAAATAACGTGTTATCGAAAAGTCAGGCTTTTGAAAGTGTAAACGAGTTAAAACGTTAACTAAGGGTACATCACTTGATTTCAACGAATCGTTACTCCATATATATAATATTAAAGCTAAAAGTAGCACTTATATTAACCTTTGTCAAAAGGAGTAGGCCATGAACTTAAAGATTATCGATAAGGCTAACGAAGTAAAAGCATATAAATACTTAAAATAAAGGGCCAATACATTCTACATCACCACGTTATATTAACTGGAGGTATCATACAACCTTTTTATTACGGTAAGAATATAATACCCGCAAAACAAAAACTTTAACAAGTTAAATAAGCGGATTTAGAGGCAGATAGACTATGTGGAAAAAGGAATTAATATGGTTTTTATAGATTTGTTGAAGACGAAACTAATAATTTTTGCAGAAGTATTATTTGCTAATAATACTAACATTATATCGAAAATCGGATTACAAATAATACTTATTAACAAAGACAGGTTGAAAAGGCAATTTATGACTACCAGAAACCTTATATACTGGATATCTATAAAATATAAACGTGTAACTCGGAGCGCATTGGCCTTTAAAGTCTACGGCATAATAGCAAGATCTAGCATCGATATAGTAACTAACGGTACATTAAGGATTATTACTAAATAACTTGGTTTGCTATCGATACCTGTAATGGTATATACCGATTCCCAAAGCCTTTAAGAATGCCTATCAAAACTAGGCACGACCAATTAAAAACATCTGATGATAAACGTAATAGTATTAAGGGAGATATACGAAACCCAAGAAATTGATAAGTTTTGGTAAATCAACGGCAAAAATAACCCTGCCGATACCAAAACCAAGGCCACGCCTAATAGCGTCCTAGAAAGGGTTGTAAACAACAATACGCTAACCATATGAATAGAGGGATACGTGAATCGCTCAGCACGTGACGTAAAGGAATAAGGTTGCCCTGGCAAATTGGAAGACCGTCAGGGCGATAGCGATAGCAATAGTGGCGATGGCAGTAGTTTAAACTGTTAGAAAAAGGTACGTAAGTAGTGGCGTACTTGATTTACGCAGGTTTGTGGCGAAAGACCTGTGTACGGGATTTGAGGAACGAAGGCCTCGGAGGGGTGAAGTAAAAGGGCTATAAGGGGCCGTAGTTTAGGTTGTTTCCAGTACAAATTGATCGGAATTGACAGGGGTCTGGACTATTGTTGGCATGTGGATTAAGGAGGGATTTCAGAGGTTGCCACCAATTGATGGCAAACCACACTAGCGTACACAGGCACAAAAACAAAAAGCTGCTAGTATTGGAACAGTATTGCATACAGTACAGTAGGTCAACTTTACTGGTAGTAAAGTTGACCGTACTGCAAGTGTATTGCTTTGTGCAGACTTACCGCATTGGGTGCAAGTTAAGTGTAGTACGCTGCACTTCACTCTAGGGCATGTGCCAAGCACTTGCCCATACAAATTACAGTGCAGACCGGCTAGCGGTCTGCCAAACCTAGAACAATACATCCACCATCTAACTACTTCAATAGTACTGTTACTTCGAAGACCAATCGAATCGACAACGTTGCAACATCTAAGGCCTACCAACAAACCAGGTAAAATGTATTCAAACGTATAGAATAAAGTGTTTATCGGTTGCTAGTATTAACAGAGTTTCAATAAAGTGTAATTGAAACGTAACTATAAGCCCATGAGATATTCCAAATTAACACTTTAACGTTTTATAATTGTTATATCAATTAAGTGGCTAACAAACTAAACATTATAAGTAATGAATTTGAATGAGCGGTGTAGTTTATGGCGTACGAAGAAAGGCGAACGGTGTAAAATAAGAACAGGGTGAAATAAATTAGGTAATAGGAATAGGGAGATAAGGTGTTTTAATACGTCATAATAACGTAGTATAAGTTTTAAATGTTATATATAGTACGCGGTATATTATTTATAACTAGTTTAGATACTGTATTTTAGCAGTTTTTAAGGTTTATAATTGATTTGAATATTGTATTTTAGCTGTTACCGAAGTTTAGGAGTGGTTTAAATATAGCTTTTATATTGAATAGATCCTAATGAAAGGTTTCGAAACTTGATAGTTTTAGTTTACGTAGTTTAATACATGATATGAAGCTGTCTAAGCAGTGCCCAGGTACGTCTCATACGTTAAAACGAGTTAACGGATAAAGGAACGGGGCTTTTGGTAAATAAGGTAATAATCGATTGAATAATATTTTATTCAAGTCATCATTTTTAAATTTACTTCGAGTTTTATGATATTTTTACGCTTCGGGTATCAAAGGCGCTCCAGCGTATTTCTACACTCCTGTATGGTATCTATAAGCAGTAGTATTAAAGTACAAATAATTAAAATCGCTATAATATCCTACTGTAGGTATATAACATAGGGTTACCTCATTTTTCATAAGCAGTTTGTAATCGATCGAGTCGGCAATGAATTAGTATCGGTGAGGTCTTTATATGCACTAAGTAGGTTAGAAAAATAATTGTAAATATTCGTATTTGTATTAAATTAGATAATAAGATAAAAAGAAAAATGGATATCTAGATAGTTCACGCTACAGGTGACGATTTATAATATATTACCTAGGGAGTGGAACTCTACCATATACTCTACTAATATCCCTTTTAGGCAGTAGAAATCTACCATACACTTTGCCAATGCCACTTTTAGGCAGTCGCATGCTATCATACACTCTAGAAAAATGCACCTGGAAAAATGGCACGTCACCGTGCACACTGCAAAGGTGCAATCTGCAGCTTAGCCGCTTACTAACTATACAAATATATGGTAATATCTATATCCGGGTTTCGAGGCACCGATTTTTTTTTTTTTTAAAAAAAAGAGCTTTTCTCTAAAACCAGGTACAATACCAAAATAATAGCGAAAACTTTAGCTAAAAACGCCTTTATCGCTTTTAAGCCCCAAAAAACCAATACCACCCGCCCGGCAAAAAAAAATAGGGAGTTAAATCCCTATTAAATGAATATTTGTTAGTATATCACTGGCAATAGTATAACGCGACTTACGCTCTCTATATATAGCTCTGAGACTAGAAGTTACGTAGCCTTGTAAAGCAATATCGTAACATTAAGTAAACTGTTACTTTTGGACTCCACGTCGTAAAAAGTATCTAAGTTAAGCGTTAACTAAGGAAAACCCGTTTTTTATAACTTCACAATTAAATGCTCCAAACTTCCTATTATAGTGGCCGCGATCTTGAAGATTTCCACGTTGAACAACTCCGGTGTCTGGCCTGTAAGTAAATATATTACAAGTCCTAAATCCAATATATCTGTGCATTTATCATATCAAGTTAAAAAATTAGCTTTAAAGCCCTGACGACATTGGTGAATAAAGTTCAAATAATACAAAAAGCCATTAGAAAGGCCTTGAACAATATTAGACCCTAGACTTTAAACTTGGCCACGTTTATATTAATGTCCGAGTTTCCGTTACTTCTAATTGTTAGGTTTATAGAATGAGTTCTTTCAGGATATACGGACTAAAGAAAAGAAATCAGATAACGACTGTAACACTTGAGCGAATTGAACGAACTATAATATTTAGAAATACTAAGTATATCTCTTTTGGAAATATATAATACTACTAAGCGTTACCGACAGCTGAAAATAAAAATGGGACTTACGATTATTTACATGAATATAGGTAAAGTTACCATTATAGTACAGGCTTCATTTATAAGCACCTGGATGAATTAATTAATAATATTCATATAAAAATTATAATGCGATAAGAAAAAAAGCATTTCGTATTTATACAACGTTATCTGGCTAAAGACTTTCTTTACCTATTTGTGATTAGTGGGGTTTTTCCCTTTTCTGGAAAGAACGATGCAAATTGTTACTAAATATTCGACTTCGGGTTTTAATATACTTTTGGAGAATGGTTTCCCTTACCGCTACTTGTAATGATCACACTAAATACCCGTGAGTAAATAGAAGGTGTCAGGGGGTTTATGTTAGTAGTAAGGTAGCAGAGGTAACAAGATGCAATATCAAGAAGATGTTCGTTCGTGCTGTAGAATAATTACTAGCCGTTAGGCTATTCAGGTGTGTAGACTGAATACTTAGATTGATAATTGAAGAGCTATGAAGGAAATTCTATCTATGGTGCTGACCGTGTCCTTATATCCCATTGCCTTTATACTCTCTTCAGTACTAGATCGTTTGGATCACCGCACTAATCCCACTGATCTAGTGCTGCCTCACCTTGGATCGGTGGCTGATCCTTACTGATCCCATATAGCCTCACCTTGGATCAGTAACTGATCCATACTGATCCATCACGTGACTTTCTTAGTCACCTTGCTTACATAAGAGATGTTCCCCGCCTGATGTGTTGGACTACAAGCTCTCCGTGGCTCAGCTGCATGCTGGCCTGTTTCCTAACCCAATAGTTGTTTGGTTTATAACACTACTCCATTAAAAATAAGCTTCGGCGGGTATTTTCTTCAGTTACGCGTTAATAGGATAGATATAAACATTTACAAAAATTAGTATACGCAGATATTCTTAATATTGATTTATGATTAGTGACTTGAATTTCAAAACAACGTTACCAACAATTTTAACCTCGTATATAAACAGGAAAAATTAATGTAAAACAATTCCCGTAAAAGGCGCGCCTTCGACGTCTGGGTACTTGCTACCAGTGTACACTTTATCGGGGAGATAAATAGCTTTACGTATTGCCTAAGGCATATTTTAGACCTTACCTTTATTAATATTTATGGGGTTAATACGGTCATTTATCCCAACTTTCATAACGGATCTAATTATAAGGTATTAATAATAACGTTTTTATTATACGGGTTTTATATTCCTACGATTCTGTGGAATAGGGTTTCGAAGGCTAGTTTACCTTAGTTTAGGAATCTAATCGTTATAGGTATAACTTTCCTCCCTTTTATCTTCGACATTTAGGATAAGGCCGTAGTATATGGGTATCCGGATGCTTTTATACGGTTATATTCGGACGTTATGTATACGTTGTGAAAATCTGTTACGATGTATTATAAGGTTACGAAACAGTGAACTTGAAACTAGATGGGTTTCATTGTTATATAAGGAAATTTAACGAGGCCCAGCCCCAAGAAACAAGCTTTATTACAAGTAGGAATTTTCTGTCAGAGGTGGAAAAGATATGTGTCAATTTGATTAAAAAAAACGGGTTACCAACCTCGTAAAGGTTTACAATATTATCAATTGATATAAGTCTCTGTTATTACTTCAATATCTTTTTTTAAAAATAAGGGATCAATTTGTTTTCAACATATATTATAAGGTTTAAATCTCTTCAAACGATATATTCAATATACTTTTTGGTATTAATAATCTTAAATACAACCACTTATACGATTAAAACAAATTCAAGTACACGGTTTCGTAAAGGTTTGATATTTACGATAAGTAAGTACAACGAAATATTATAAAAGTTTGTAATAAGTTTGCCAAATTTAATAATATAACGTTGTGGTTACTCAAAACTTATTCAACCTATATCGCGGGATCTCCTCGAATCTTTCATAATAAGTGCCTTGGCACAAGGTTTTTCCGCAAATATAACGATAATTAGAGGTTTTTATACTACTTAAGTTTAGAGACCGAAATCTATCGTAACTACGCTTTTAAAGACTGATTTTATTTATTTATTCGTATTTGAAAGTGCTGAAACGTATTATGATACGGCGGGTTTTCGGGTCCCTTGTTACCAAAGGTTTTATTAACGGTTAATACAAAGGAGAGATATTTGAGAGATCCGTTGCAAATTTGGTTGTATCCTTAATATACGATATTAATTAATGCAGAACTTAACTAGTAAGGAATCTATATACTAGTTCTAGGTAATACAAAACTGACACAGGAACCTTTCGACCTAGCACAGCTTAAAGAATACCCTTAAGACCCACGGCCCAAGGGAAAGGGTATTATAGGACCTTAATAACTTTATACGCGTTTTAGGGGACCTCCCCTTTACCTTTAGTTAGATTAGGATTTTTTACGCGTTGGCGATAAGGAATCCATTAACCTGCTTAATAGCTTAGCTCTTTTATATAATAACGCAGAGTATGATTTGAGCGGCGGTGAAACGCATGAAGTAGCGGCTGCTAACGCAGCTAGGGGAATTGAAGTTAGTACACTATACTAGTTAAATAAGTAAAATCTTCAAGCCTTTTAAAACCTTTTAATCTATATTACCCTTGAACACTTTAATCAGAATCATTAAACCCAATAAAAAACTTTTTACGGCTGGTTTACTTATACGCGACAGCCCACAATAAGTCCTATTACAAGATTCTACTATTCGAGCTAGGCGACGGGAAATTACCTTTGATACCGTACCACGAAAGCTTCAAAGCTTAAATTTCTTGGATTTACGAATAGAGACTAGGATAACTATCACCACCTACCCCCAAAACATTTTAAGATGGTAAAAATTAACTAGAATATCCTTACGGACTTGGCTAATATTTGGAAAGATATATAAAAGTGCGACGGGAAGCTTTACAACCTTTTCAATACAAATATAATGCTCTTTCCAAACATTTGTAAGTAAATGGAGGTTCCACTTTCTAATTTTCACTTATTATTCCCCGAAATCCTTATAAAGTACACTAAAGACTACTACCTAACCTTCTCAATCCGCGTAACCATATTCTGCGAGATTTATAATAGTATAAAGGGCTATTTCGAATACAACATCCACCTTGCGTAATATTTGTAAAGGGACTCAGGCCGGAGCTGTCGCTCAAGGGTGGTCTGATTCTGTCTACAAACCTAGATGAAGAAGGGAAAGATAAATCCCTGCTAGAGAGCAACTATAGAGCTAAGATAGAGCAACCCCCCCCCCCCCCKYCMCGTAACGTGTGAAAGCGTGTCCCCAAGCGGCTTCCTCCCTGCTCCAGAGCATCGCAGGAGCGTGTAGAACTACCAGGGTTGGATACCTGGTAATACTAGCCAGGTACTAGCCTGTGACAATATTATACAAATTGGGTGACTACGAGGTAGTCGACGATAATATTTTTTTTAAAAAAAAAAGAGTAAATATCAATAGATATATTTAACCAGATAATTGACAAGTTGATATTATGTAAAAAAGTAATTGGGAAGGTTTAAGATGGCAAAGCCACACTTTTCAAGAAGGTATGTACAACAGTTACAGGTATTGGCGAGTTTAAATACACTTTACAACGCCTGAATGTAACTTGCGAGAGATTTTTTAACCAGTTTCGTTCCTCGTTTTCTACTGTAATAACGCATATACCAAACTCGCTTGATATATATCTTTAAGCCAGTAACATCTCTAACGTGAAGAAGAAAAATATGGCAGTTAATTACGTTGAACGCAAATACGGCTACGAGTGCCAAGATCTGTCTTATCGACCACAGAATAAAGGTAACAGCTTCGTTACTACTAATATGGCTAAGATTGAAACGGATCTATTAACCGTAAGTATTATCTTTATAATATTAATGAAAGATATTGGATTTATAATAAGTTTGACTATTAATTAACTCGATACCCCTTTCACAAGAGAAATAATGAAGAGGTAATATATTATATCTCGTACCTTACCCCTTTCAAACAGGATCATTTATGCTAAATAAGATAATTTCAAGTCGACGGTCTAATTAACGGAAATGATACCCTTAATTAGATCAATTGGTATAAAAAAAATACTATTAACGAAGCTTAATAACCTGCCAAATACGCTTTGCGATATCAATTAAGTGGTAAAGACCCTAACTTTTCCATTAAAAAAACTCTTAACTACTAATATACCTTTAATTTTCGCTATCGCTACGAGTACCATACGTTTTAAGGTATTATTCCAAATATTTCGGTAGTAACTTATTGAATAAAAGGCTATTCGCAGTATATAATGTTATAAAATAAGAATATTATAGCTATTACAATTAACTTTCCGATTTTAGTAAAGCTAAAGTTCGCTTTGGATTAGGCGTATAACTATCGTTAATGGAAGTAAACGTAATTTGAACTATCGTAGAAGCGATTAAGTTTCATATCCTTAACTCCTCAACCTCTTTTCTTTTTTATATAAAGAATATAAAAACCCTCATCGTTATCTTCAACCTCAACGCCGATAAACTAGTTAAGACCGGATATAGGTTTCCCTTCGCCTTTAAATAAAGGTATTTATAATCTTCTCTTTAACGTCCTAAAGTAATAGTATTAAACCTGACGAAATCAGAAATACGATGATTATACCGATTATTTAACTGCCTAACTATTAATAGGTCACATAAAGTTTTAACTTTAATAGAATATAAAGACGTAGAATACTTTACCTTGAAATCTGTAAAAAATCTTGATTACTATTGCTAAATATATTCCCAAGCTCTCACAGAATTAAAATTTATATGACAAAACAATAAATATCTTGACTGTAATGCTCTTATTAAAATGTTTTACTAAGATGATAAGTTTTTTTCTTACGTTGTTAACTTTTTAAACTTTTTTTACGAAACCAAACTTTTAAAGTCTCTGTCGATAAAGGATACGTAGTAAATACTATGGATATTATGGAGTAATAGGTATATAGGCCCACCTAATATCGTTGGCCACAATACTGGTACTAACTTTACGGAGACAAAGTTTTAAAAATATACTAAGATAATGGGTATTTACCATAAATAGGTATCTATAAAAACTTATTAAAGTATTGGAAACGTTAAAAGGGTATACGCCCTACTTCGCTAAGCGTATAATATCTTTACGTTAGAAATAGAAAGCTTTATGGATCTGGAGGCACGCCTTTAGATAGCGGTAAAGGGCTTCAACAATATTATAAGCCCTAATGTTCAAATATTAATATTAGTGGTTTTTGGAGTTTACCCACACCTAACGAGTAAATATCCTTTATTTAAAAATACCTAAACGCGTGTTACGACTTATATAAAATCTATAAAAGAATTACGAAGGGAATCGGTAAGCTGTTAGGTTATTAATAACTTTAACTCCAGGAATAGCGATATAATGATTGACGTATTTGCTTGACCATTATAAAATAAAGTTTTCGTATAACGGTAGCCGAGTAAATGAAACAGCCTGTATAAGATCTTAAGTATCGTAAACTTGAAAGCAATTGTTGAAACCGTTAACGGTTTTATATCTTTTCTAATTACACAAGTGAAGCCTTATATTCGAGTTAATAACAATAAAGACTATACAACTAAGCAATTGACTTAATACGAATCTCGTTTACACGTTATTTATAAGCAGATAAAAAGTCGCTAGTGCGGACAACCACTGAAGAAAAGAAACTATGAAAAGGAGAAATATATACCGAGTAATATTTATAATTTCATTAAGGTAAGTTAAAAATAACAGAATAACGAAAACTTGGTATTAAAACTCTGAATATAAAAGGTGATCAAAATATCTGGAAAACCTTTTAAAAAAGTTTTCACTTCGAGATTAATGGCTTATTAACTCGAAAGTTGATACAATCTATACCAAAGGGTAATATTAACCATTAAGACCCGAATATTACAATATTTGAGTCACAAATTATTTACGAGGTTAAAGGTAATACTATGGGGCAGTCGTACAAAAAGTCAGGTCTGATTTCCTGGGTATATAAAGATAAAAATAAAACCTAGATCTTAACATAGGTGTCAAATATTGAAAAGATTTACCAACGTTTAATAATTACTTTCGTAACAGGCTTAGTAACTAAAATTGATGATAAATTTACATTTAATAGCTGTAATATAACATTAAATTATACGTAATTATTAATGGGTTTATAACGTATTGTATTACTATAGTTTTGATAGGAACTATATATTACCTAACCTTGAGGAATAGTAATACGATATATTAGGTTATTATACAGATTACACGAACAGGCGTCCATTAGGTTTTACCGTACTAATCGCACATCAATTCATCGTTATGTATAAAGTTTATAATATACGACTTGTACTTCTTGGTAATATAGAAGAAGGACTTCAATCTGGTAGGTATATAAATTAACGATACCTTTTTCGTTAAAACGGCTAGTTTCATGATATAGAAATAATAGGTGATTAAGGACTTTAAGTTTTGGAATTAAAAACCGGTTACGATATTAGCGAAGAGAAATCAATTTAACTTTCAAAAATCGTTAATCAGTATATTTATTATTAATACCAGCTTTAGGTTTTGTTAAATGGGCTGGTATTTGCAGTTCTTTAGATTGTTGCAACGATGTTAATTCGATTGATTGGTCGAAGTAACATTAGTATTACATTGGTCAAGTAGTGTATGTATTGTTCTAGATTTGGCAGACTGCTATCAGGTCTGCACAGTAATTTGTATGGCTAATTTCTTGGCCTGTGCCCTAAATTGAAGTGCAGCATACTGCACTCAACTTACACACAATGTAGTAAGTCTCTACAAAGCAATACAATTAACTTGCAGTACAGTCAACTGGACTATAGGGAAAGTTGACCTATTATACTACATGTAATACTTTTCCAACACTGGCGGCTTTCTAATTTGTACACGCGAGCCAGTGTAGCTGACTAATCTTTTCCGGTGACCACTAAATTGCCCCCTCATCAACTAGCTAGACCTCTATCAATTCCTGTTGACTTTTATACTAAATTGCACCCAATTGCATAGAAATTAACCCCATTGAACCTCAATTACTCCGTCGCTCCGAGGTCCAAGTTTATCAACTCCTACAAAAAGTTTTTCCGTCATAGGCCTTTACTGGCCTCCACTTCAGCTATGCCAATTAAATAGGTCCACATCATCAATTCCCTGGAAATCTTCCAGTTTTCTATCACGTGATTTAGGCTTTCCAGGCGGCCTATTAATGTAGCCATCGATTCGTATGGTTAGTCTATTATTATTCACAAACTTTTCCAAGGCCTTTTTAGTGCCACCTTCGTTATAGAATTTGCGGGATTATCTTTGCCGTTGATCTATCTTAATTCCTCAATCTCACTCCCTTCATAGGCTTCGCGAAGTGTCATTACGTTGATTATTGAAAGTTTTTCGCTAATAGTCCCGAGCTTTAAGAGGTATCCGAAATAGCTTTGAAGTTGTTATAAATTACTTCAGGAATATGGGGGATTTTCAGCAGTCTGGTAATAATCTTGTGGTATTTCCACAATACAATATTTACATTAAATCCCGTTACTATAGCATAAAGCTCCTAGTTTAATACGTTTTGTATAATACTTTTACACTTAACGGAGGTCTAGTCAATTAAGCTGTCAATAATGCTAAATTAGTCTTTGTATTTATCTTTATTAACGTGGGTTATTGAGAAGCTGATTTGTGAACATAAGTCGGTGTTATTTACAAAGGACTCGTCCGTAAAGATTATTAACTTAGCTTTCGACAAGTCGATTGAAACTATATTAATCCCTTGTTCTAGGTTTTGTATATACTACTTGAGCATTTCATTCAACCTGTTAAAGTCTTTATTTACCGGGTTTTATACTTATACCGTGATAAAAATAACGTAAAAGGTTTCTGGTTGATATAAGATAATAATATAGTTACCACGAATACGTTATATTAAGTACCATTAAGCCGTAGTTACATCAATTTTATCAATTTTAGCTAAAATGACTCCTTAGTTCTTTTCACAAAGTCTTATGCCGGTATTAACACCAAATATACTGATTAAATATTCATTGAAGTTAACTACACTTTATCAACGTTATTATCAACTCATAATTTAAAAATTGAAAGTATTTAATCGCCTATTATTCCGATACTACAATACTAAC
Organism: Anisogramma anomala; assembly: GCA_038502455.1. NCBI lineage: Eukaryota > Fungi > Ascomycota > Sordariomycetes > Diaporthales > Gnomoniaceae > Anisogramma > Anisogramma anomala. The sequence goes on along the minus strand of JASMMZ010000001.1, from coordinate 29,207,234 downwards.
TGTTTTAACGAAATAGGTATCGTTAGTTTATATGCCTACCACGCCGAAACATTTTCCTTCATTACTAATAGGCACGGGTAATACGTTAAAGATTTTATCGCTAGTTGTAATTTAAAGTACGACTGGAAGGTTAAAACCCAATAAACGCTTACTGTAGCTAATGTTTATAGTGGCTTCATATACCGTATGACCGTATACCAAGGTTAAATAACATGTAATTCCTATAGTAGTTTTAATAATACAAATCGTTATAAATCCCTTACTTACTATATATAGGCTTATATAATATTACGGCTATTAAAGGTAATTTACCTTTTTTTTTCACTTAGGAAATCTATTATTAAAGCGACTACTAAGGGTTAGCTAATCTTTTCAATCTTTTGCGACTACGTAAAGATTTAGTCCTTACCTTTTATTACGTACCTTTAAGCGATTAGGCGTAATATTTCATACTAATACCCCTTAATTTTACCTTTGACCTTGTAAATAATCCTCGACTTAAAAATTGTAACCTATAGGTTTTAAAGGTTAAATTCGGTCTTAAATACGAATTATATAACCCTTAGAGTCAATAGGCCGTTAATTTCTACTTTATCTATTTTCTGAAAAGGCTTGCAGAATATTTTCATAGTTTTTTTTATATCCGGAGCTTAAACGCTCATTCTTTGTTATAATTCTCTTTCCTATTTACCTAAGTAGTATTGTAAATACAGCTCGGTATATATTCCTTATTTTTAACGTCCCTTTTTTTCGATGGTCGTCCGCGCCGATGGCGCTTCATCAGCTTCTTGATAATGTGTAAAAGAGGTTCGTATCAGCTTGCTCGCTTAGATTAAGGGTATTTATCGTTAATAGGCCTAGTATAAAGCTTAACTTAATCAATTTGAGAATATATAGGACCGTTAATGATTTTAACAACTACTTTGGAATTCGCAATACTTAATATCTTATATGGGCTCTTCAATTCGCCCGGTTTACACCACACGAAAACTTTACTTTATAACGGAAAAACAAACACGTTGGTTATTAAAAGGCCGTTACTGATGTTAAAAGCATCATTAATCCGACAGCGTACCGATTCTCTTCGTAATTCCATTAAATCTTTTCTATAAGCCGTAGTACGTTTCTAAGTACTTGTCAAAGATAAAGATTCACTCGTTAGACGTGAGTGCGCTCTAAAATCCAATAAAGTTGATACCAAGCCGTTAGATCCTACAATATCGTTTGGGCCTTTTACTGTTATTTATAAACGTACCTCATGATCCGTAAAGTTTTTAATTTCTAACGTAAAGATATTATACGTTCGACGAAGTAAGGCATATACTCTTTTAGCTTTTTTAATGCTTTAATAGTCATTAAAAGGTACTTATTTGTATTAGATAACTATTTTCTTAGTATTTTCTTAAAAATTTATCGCCGTAAAGTTAGTACCGGTGTTATAAACGATGATATTAGATAGGCCGAAATACGTGTTGATTTATAGCATCTTTAATGTTTCCCAAATATCCTATGTCAAAAAGTATTTTAAAAAATCAATCCTGTAAAAAAAGGTTACGGAATTAACGATGTAAAAAACATACTTATTATTCAATTAAAACATATTAACGAAAATCTCGTATTTAAAATCCTAATCGTTTTTAAATGTAAATTTAAATATTTGAGAGTCTCGAACATATATTCAATAATGGTAATAAAGCCTTTCAATAACGTTTAAAGAAGAGAATTCCATATTTTTATATCCTACAGACTTTAAAACTTTGTATAACCTATGAATAGCTTGCTGGTTAAAGTGTCGATATAATCTACGTGTTTCCGGCTTCTTCAGATTTGATACCATTGTTCTCGTTCCTTAAATATCAAACCATAGGTGCCCCTATTAAAGGCAAGGGGAAACCTTTAGAAGCTTTTAACTAATTCGTCTGCTTTAACTTCAACGTTAACGCTGAAGGTTTCTATATCCTTTAAACAAAGTAAAAAAAAAGGGTAGGGAACTAAAGTATATAGAATGTAATTACTCTTATAACAGTTTAAACTACCGTTGTTCCCAATGACGATAGTTATTCGCCAGGTCTAAAGCTAACTTTATCCTTGCTAATATTGTAACAATTAATTTCAGTCGCTGTAATTCTTTCTCTTCGCAGTGCCATGTACTATGAATAGCCTCCTGTCAAGTTCCTTACTATCCCTGTATTTAATATAATACCTTAAAACGTATAGTCCGTGTAAAAATCGCGAAGATTAAAAGTTTATAAAGGGTTGGGGGCTTGATTAGGGCAAATAGAAGGGTCTTTACATCCTAAACAGTATAGGAAGGCGTGGTTGGTTAGTTACCAGGCCATATTAAAAGTAATATTTTCGTATTAGTTAATTTAATTCAGGGATTTAACGCCGTTAATTAACTCGTCGCTCTCGAAGTATCTGATTTGATTTAGGCAATCATCATCAAAAGTAATAGGGTATTGGGCGCAATATATTGCCTTATTTTTATTGTGCTCAGCGGGGGGGTACCGAGTTAACTAGTAGTTAGACTTATCATAAATCTAACATCTCTTACTATTATTACGACGATAGTGTTTACGGTTAATAGGTCCGCATAAATCGTAGCCTTATTAGTATTAGCGTAATTATAGCCTTTAGTTTAGAACTGGTAAGCTAAACCTTAATCGTTAAAGGCGCTTGTATCCGTATTTACGGTCGACGTAGTTAACTATAATAAAGTCCTCTTTATTTACGTTAGGGAAGTTACCGGATTTAGGGTATGTACCAAGCGAATTTGGTGTACATATTATTACAGTAGCAAACAAGGAACGTAACTGGCTAAAAAAAGCATTTATAGGTAGTATTTGAACGTTATAAGGCGTATTCGAACTCGTTAACACCCGTAACTATTACCCGTACCTGTTAGAGAAATATAACTTCGCTAGCGTAGGCTTTTTCTATTACTTTTCAACGTAATATTAACTTATTCAATATTTGGTTAAGGATATCCATTAAAGTTTCCTCTTTTTTTCCCGCTATTATTATAGTTTACCACGTGGTAGCCTAATCTGTGTGTTATTACGTAAGGTAACGTCGTATTCGAAGTAGCCCTTTATATCATCATAAATCTCGCAAAACGTGGTAGCTCTAGTAAAAAAGGTTATATAGTAGTTTTTAATGTGCTCTATTAGGATTCCGGGGAATAACAGGTAAAAATTTAAAGGGAAACCCTTTTTTTATTTGCAAATGTTTAGAAAAGGTAGTATTTTAATGTTGAAAAATTTATAAAGCTTCCTGCCATATCTTTTTACGTCGTTTTGGATTTTGGCAAAGTCTATAAATAGCTTATAATCAATTTAACTTTTTTAACGGGCCTTGGGGAAAGGTTGTGATAATTGTCACAGCTTTAAATGGTGTTTCCCATTAATTTAAGTTTTAAAGCCTTCTAAGAGCAGTGTCAATAGTAATTACCAATTGTTTGGCATAAGGGGTACAATCCTATAATAGGACTTATAGTGGGTTCTTGCGTGTAGGCAAACTTGAAAAGCGAAGGTTTTTAAGAGGCTTAACGGTTTTAAGTAAAATGCTAAGGGTAAAGTGGTACCTGACGACTTTAAAAGGCTTAAAAGTTTTATTTAATTAACTGGTATATAACGTTGACGTTAATACCTTTAGCTGCGTTAACGGTCTTTACTTTACACGCTTTGCCTCCGTTAAAAGCGTATTATACATTATTATATAATGGTGATAAACTGCCAAATATGTTAAAGAGTTATTTATCACTAATACATAAAAAGAATTAACTTGGTTGAGAGAAAATGGAGGGTCCCCTAAATCGCACATAAATGTGTTAAGGTTCCTTAATACTCTTTCCCTTAGGCTATAGGTTTTAAAGGCATTCTTTAAGCTGGGCCAGGTTAAAAAAAGTTTTTATTACCCTATTAAAACTCTTTTCTAGTATATAAATTGCTCGGCGTTTAAGTTTATTCTTTAGCTTCAATTTAACAATATTTTGTATCTTTTTTCTCATGTTAATGGTTTAATCATCGAAAAACGAACGATATTTACAAAAAGCTCGGCTACCACAACCGCTTTTTCCGCCGCTTTCTTTCTTAATAATATAATAGCTGACAAAGTTAATAAAGTGCTTTTCTGTTAAGTCTTTATTTACATCCAACTCTTAAAAGTCGTTGTGGTAAAACTTATTAAAATCAGTTTCGAAAGCTTTGATTTTTTTTTCCCTTTCAAGGCCGGTAATGCCTTTAAAGTAAGAGCTTAGGGTAGATATTTTGATTTTTTGGCTTGTATAAGACTTAGTAGACGAGAAACTTGATAATATAGGGTGTAAAGATTGAGGGTTTTGGCGTAAAGTTGCGTGTGAACTCGATGATTTAGCGATTTGATGATTTGATGTAAAGTCGCACGACGTGGTTTTCTTAGTGCAACTTGGCAATTCATCGTATTTTCGCTTGAGATAGCGATCTCGGTAATTAAATTAACGCAGAGGAAGTTAAAATAGTATTAGGGGTAAAGGTTTGATATAAATAGTAAGGTCGAAGGTCGTTTGTTAATAAAGGGTTAAAGTTTGTTATTGAAGGTTATTTGGTGTAGGAACTGAGTCGTTTTACCTATAGTAGTAACACCCGTAGTAATATTAACTTAAATGTTTGCCAACTTTCCGAACTTCAAGACTTTTAATAGTTAACCTCAACGTTTTTTAAAAAAGATTAATAAAGATGTCTTGGTGTTTTAAGTAGTAATACCGTTTCTTACTTCCAGATTGCCGTTGTGGACTGACGTAACCCAAAAGTCTTTTCTATTTTCCTTCCGTTATAAACTGGTGCAGTAATAATAAAGTCTTTTCTTAAGCATTTTCCCTCTACCTTAACCAGCGTTGTTAACGTATAGCGTAACCGAAAAGTAGTCTTTTCTTCTACTTACCCAATCTATGCTTAACTTAATAAGCACTAATTAGTGTTAGCAGGTCTTTAAATCGTTGCAACGATGTCAATTCGATTAGTTGATTAAAGTAATAGTAGTATTACATTGGTTAAGTGGTGGATATATTTTTTTAGGTTTGGTAAACCGCTAGCTGGTCTGCACAGTTATAGCCAATTGCTTGGTCTATGCCCTAGAGTGAAGTTCAGCATACTACACTCGACTTACATATAATACGGTAAGTCTCCATACAGAAATACACTTAACTTGTAGTACAGTCAACTTTACTGTAAGTAAAGTTAATATACTGCATTGCATTTAGTACTCTTCCAACAGCTAGAGTATTGATTTAATTACGATAAATAAAACTAACGTAATTAATTCTTAACAATACCTTAAATAACGTACTCGTAACAGTTGTATTATTACCCTATACTCAACAGATATATTATACAACCTATTTATAACGGTATAAGTATAAAAGCTAATAAATAAATACTTTAACCGGCTAAATGAAAATTTGAAGTGATAAATACAAAACTTAGACCGAAGGATTCATATAGTTCTAATCGACCTATCAAAGGCTAAGCTAATAATTTTTACAAATCGTTTTTTCATTAATGACACCAACTTTTCCTTTTAAATTGGCTTTTCAATAACCCTTATCAACGAATATAGGGAGACAAACCAATTCAATATTATTGGCAGCCTAATTTACCAAACTTTTGTCAAATATAAGAAAATTACGTAAAACCTATTAACTTTAAAGGTTTACAGCATAATAACAAGCTTCAATATAAGCATAATACTTTGGAAACCCGTTAACTTTATTAACAAATGGCGAAAGATTCCTCCTTTCCCGGTAGTATTTTAAACCGATTCGAGAAGTTTATTCGAATAACTTATAAAATTCGGAATTACAAGCGAAAAAAGTCTAATAATCGACATAATAGCATTCTGTAAAGCCTACAAAGGGAGGTAAACAAAGGAGTTTTCATAAATTAACGGCAAGAATAATCCTATTAATATTATAACAAAGATTTCGTCAAATAAGTCTCTAGCAAAGTTTACAAATAATAATAGTCTAACTATACGTATCAAGAGTTACGTTAATAGGCTACCCGGCAAACCCTAGTTACGTACCAGCAGTTAGTAATATGCTGGCGAACTGAAAGACTGCCAGGTAATTAACGATATTAACTTGATTAATTAGCACGGCTAAATTACAGGTTTACAAAGGTCTTTGACGAAAAAAACTTTTTGTAAGAGTCGATAAAGTCGAACTTTGAAGCCGTAGGGCAACTAATAGCAATAAGGGTTAATTTGTATGCAAATATACGCATTTTTATAAGGAGGCAAATTGAAATTAACGCGGGTTTAGCCAATTGACGAGGTCACAGTTTAGCGCTTACCGGAAAAGATTAGTCAACCACACTAACGTACGCGTAAAAACTAAAAAGCCGCCAGTGTTGGAATAGTACTATATGAAATGAAATAAGTCAATTTTACTGTAAGTAAAGTTGACTATACTAACTGTAAGTTAAGTGTATTGTTTTGTGTGAGCTTACTATATTAGGTATAAGTCGAGTATAGTAGGCCGCACTCCCATATTAGGGCACGGACCAAGCAATGAGCTATAAAAATTACAGTAGAACCCGACTAGCAGTCTACCAAACATAGAACAAAACATATACAACTTTCGATGCAGCACCAGTAACTTCGTCTATCAAGATTCGAATCGACTACAACGCAAAGGTAAAGAGACTCTGCCAATATCCCGCGTTATTTCGAAAATAATATATGTTAACATCGGACTCGATTATCCATTAATATTTACGCGAAACTAAGCTATTTAAGTAATACGCGTATTTCTCTTTGATCCTAATATTGTACCTAAATTTTGAGGATGCAATAGCTAAATTTACTTTCTTTTTAACCGTTATATCAAGACCTCGCTTATAATATTATAATAACTATAACATAAATTGATTTAAACATTTGAAAAGTGAATATTATTAAAAAGGATAAGAATAAGAAATAGATCCTTATTTATAGGTATTTGAATTAAATCAAATTTCTTTTTACTCGATTTTGCAATGTTACTATTACAGTTATATAACTTCTAAAGAAATTATATATAAAAGTTAGGCTTTCCTCGTCACCGTTAATAAGGAGTCTTTATTGATCTTTTCTACTTGGATCGTATATTTCTACGTCGAAAGTAACGCCAGACGAAGTCCATAACTACGTTAATAGTAGTTCGTCGATTTATAACGTAGGTAACGCCTTGCAACTTACTTAGCCCGGCGTTTCTTCGTTGTTATTTACGTCGCCCTACTTTTTTAACTTTAAACGTATATTGAACAGGTTTATTAAAATAATTCCCCGCGATTTTCGCGATCTTTTAACGATGATACCTTCAATACATAAACTCTAGTTATGACTATACTATCATCCAGCCGTTATACTTATACAGGTTTCGATAATTATCGACTCAAAGGTCAGTTTAAATTTAAAATTTTAACTTGTTGGCGAGCTTGCGGTACTTTGCCAAAGCCGCGACATAATCGATACGATTAACGCCTGCCGTAATAAATTTGTCCTAAATATGTAAAGATACACGAAAACGTAGGTAATTACACTTTACGGCTAAAAGCGTATCCAATCCACCCGCTGAAGCCAATAATATCTCGAGTTTAATAGCGAATGGAGCTTATAGGTCCTTATCGCTTATAAATAATATCAACGCGATACATATCGTTAAGCGTATTTTTAATTTAACGGAAAAATATATTTATATTATATATATCTTCATATCCACCGGCTTTATAATATACCATAATAGTTTACTTTACTACCGATATATAATGACCCTATATATAAAAAAACATATATCGACTTTTTTCGATTTATATCTTATTCGCTTTTAGTACGAATTTGATGGCTTAACGCATTACTGTTTACGTAAAGGCAAATCCGTCAAATTACGATTGCTTATATTGTTTTTGACTACCCTTGAGCGTTAGGAAATTAACCCGAATTACTGTTAAATCCACTTCGAATGATTCAATTTTAACTACAACTTAAGCGAAGTCGAATTGAATGTAAAAATAAAAATCGATTAATTAGTTTATTATATTTACTTCATGATAAATACAATATAGCTTATATTATCTTGTAAAAATGTTATATTCGTTTCAATTAACCTCGAAAGACTAAAAGGTATATTTATTAAGTTAGAGAACTAGGTGTTCGCCGACGGCTTATTTTCCCCAATGATGTTTAAATATAACGTAAAATTATTAAGATTTGCTATCGATTCGTTTATTATAAATAATTTTTTTCCGGTTTTTTAATACTATGTTATAATTCAACTAATGATGATAAGCTAAGTAGGTATCAAATAAAGTTTACTATTAAGGTATAGGTAAAAGATTAAAAGATGTTACAGTGGTCTTTCGTGTAAGGCTTATAGGCATAGTAAGTGCCAAGCCTGTTACGTACCCTCGTATATGCCGCATGCGGACCGCGTCCGAACCGGGACCGGGTCGAGTACTACATATCCCGTTACGTGCACAGTTACGTAACCTATAGACTCATGGCCAATAGCCTGAGTCCATAACATTTGTTGTTATCGTAAAAGGGGAATTTCATATGTTAAATTGCTGGATTGATTGAGGGTTTAACCAATAATTGAATAAAGTGTTTATTTCATCTTTTTTGGTGGGGTTGTAAATGTTAATTGAATATTGAAACAGTCCGCTTTTTCATCCAACTGTTTGCGCAAGCGTAATCAATTACCACCAAGGTATTTGTCGGATAGATATGCAGGGCTCCTTTTTTGTCGATTCTTGGTATGTACTACTATGGTGTTTGGGCTATATATAACCGTCACGTCATATCTCGGCCCACAGCCCCACAGTCAACAGGGCATGTAACATTAAGCTAAATTTGTATTGAAGCCACATATTGCATTACCAATAGCACGTATTCTATGACTTTGTAGGTCCCCCATCAGTATCAATTATATCTTGACACCTTTGAGGCATCGTCTCCAGTAGTTCACGAAGCCTTTTTCGTGTGCTTTCCTGATGGACTGGCCATCGTCGTGGATGTGTATTGGAAAAGTATGCGATGTTGGGTTGGAAAAGTCTGGTGTAAAAAAAAAAGGGCGACTAGAGTACGTACTATGTGATCTTAACCAAAAACAGTATGGTGGGTGCACAGACCAGACTCCATAGTACTTGGCCTGGGGGTAACTTTTAGGCCACATACCATAGTAATTAGCATGCTGCAGCTGCGGCCCGTGACAGGCTTCGTTCACCACTCAACCCCAGCAACTTCACTCTCACGATGAACGCGTACCCTCCGCTTTGAAGACTCACGTCCCTGTAGGAC
>JASMMZ010000001.1:29161692-29197683 GCA_038502455.1 Anisogramma anomala | reverse complement strand
CCAACCGCCACATGTAGCAACTTCGGCCCACCCCGCCATCCTCACCACAATGCCCTCTTTCAGCGACCATCCGCGCGCCTACGGCACCGCCACCCTCGCCCTAACCTTCCTCGCCGGTGTCCTCGTCACCCTCGGCTTCCAAGACCTCTACTCAGACCACGAGCGCCGCAACAAGGCCGCCTCCACCAGCAATGGCCCCTACCCATTCGCTGCAGACCCCTCCCTCTCCAACCCAACCACATTTCTCAAAGACTACGACCCGCGCCGCAGCTCCTTCTTCCGTGTCTTCGCTGCCGCGCTCCTCGCGCTACAAGACGTCCATCCCCGTCATCATCCTGCCAATCTCCTCGCAGCCCGCCGAAGCCCAGACGCCATCTCCCCCGGCATCGAGTCCACCATCGGCCGCACGCCCCTCGTCCGCCTCGCCGCCCTCTCCGCCCTCACCGGCCGCCAAATCCTCGCCAAAGCAGAACACCTCAACGGCTGCGGGGGCAGCCCCAAGGACCGCGTCGCCCTCTCCATCATCCTCGCCGCCGAGGCCGCCGGCTTGCTCCGCCCGCACCGCGGCGACACCATCTACGAAGGCACCGTCGGCTCCACGGGCATCTCGCTCGCCGCCCTCGCCCGCGCCCGCGGCTACCGCTGCCACATCGTCATGCCCTCCGACACGGCGCCCGAGAAGGCCGAGCTGCTGGCCCAGCTCGGCGCGTCCGTCGAGCGCGTCCGCCCCGCGCCCATCTCCAGCCCCGGCCATTTCGTCAATCTGGCGCGGCGCCGCGCGGCCGCCCACGCGGCCGCCCGCGCCGATGGCAGCCGCGGCTTCTTTGCCGACCAGTTCGAGACCGAGGCCAACTGGCGCGCCCACTATGCCACCACGGGGCCCGAGATCCTCGCCCAGGCGGGCAGCGACCTGGCGGCCTTCGTCGCCGGCGCCGGGACGGGCGGCACCATCGCGGGCGTGGCCAGGTATCTGAAGGGGGCGGAGCAGACGCGCGCCGGCCCCGGCGTCCGCGTCGTGCTCGCCGACCCTCAAGGCAGCGGGCTGTTCAACAGAGTGAAATATGGAGTCATGTACAGCGCTACCGAGCGGGAGGGCACGCGGCGGCGGAGCCAGGTCGATACGATCGTCGAGGGCATCGGAATCACGCGCGTCACCGCCAACTTCGAGGCTGGGCGGGAGCTGGTCGACGACGCCGTGCACATCACCGACGAGCAGGCGTGCCGCATGGCGAAGTGGCTGGTCGAGAACGAGGGCGTGTTTGTGGGAAGCAGCAGCGCTGTGAATGTGGCGGCCGCGGTGATCACGGCCATGCGGCTGCCCTCGGGCAGCAAAGTCGTGACGATCCTCTGTGATTCGGGCCAGCGGCACTTGAGCAAGTTCTACAAGCGCGTGGCCGAGACGAGGCTGGACCAGGATGACGGACGTGGACCTGACCTATTCGCCTTTCTGGGCATTGGCAAGCCACCTGCTGGATAGACTTGGTTCACACACATAGCAACGGCACCTATGCGCACAAGGTGGATCAAGGTAAGCCGTCGTGACAAGCTGTGGCAATCTTATTCTGCAGGAGCCCGTTCCCAAACGCTAGCAATATAGTATACATTGGTGCCCACTCATCCTCGCAGCACAAGGCCCCCGACTCCCGAGCTTGGTTGCTCCCCCAAGGCCAGTCGCGTCTGGAGCATCAAACCGAACAACTGCCTTCAGCCTCGAGTCCCACCAGAGGGGCAAGTAGAAACATGATGGTATATGGCAGACTCGCTAGATGCAATCGCTAAATCTTGATTCGAACCTGGCCAGCCATCAGACAGTGCAAAGATGCCACTCTAGGTCTCTCGTAAAGTGACCTTGGCGTCCAGCAACAATAGTAGCGAGACGAGCGGTGTTATTCGAGACAGGCTCTCGGCGTGTTTCGCTGTCCAGTCGACCAGGCGGGTGTTGTATATATCGCATGTACCGGCAATCTCACTTTGTATGTCGTCCATCGACAACCACGTCATGCCATGCGACTAAGCTGTGCTCCTCGAACACGTACACTCCGTTGTGTGGGCAGCGGTGTGTAGCCGGGCCGAGCCATGTTCTCGAGGCACCGCCGTGTCCCCAGCTCCTCGATCCTGGGTCCAGCCAGAGCTTGATGCAGCAAGTTGATCCTCGATCACATGCCGTGTTGCGCATGCTCAGCTCATTCTTTGTGAAGTGGCCGTCGTGCACTCGGTCATTTCATGCAATACGCTTGCCGTCGAGATATCGTGGGCTCTGGCCGTCCCCAGACCCGTGATACGGCTGGTAGTAATTGACCGGCATGGCACGCTTCCGCGCCTCAAACATGGCGCGCTCCTCCTCGTCGAGCGAGAACACCTTCTTCAACCAACCGAACGCGCTGCGCTTCTTCTTGGCGGTACGCGCGCTGTCGGCCGCCGCCGACTCGGTCGCCAACTCCGTTGTCGTCATCACCCGGCTCAGCGTGCTCGTGCCCCCCGGCGGTGCCGCAAGCCTGCCACCGCTCCTTGGCTGGGGTTGGCGGCCGCCGCCGCCGGCCGTGTGCGGCCGCTGCTGCAGCGGCGAGTGCGGGCTGGCCTGCACAGGGCGGAAGTGCTGGCGCTCGGACGCCGGCGACGGCAGCAGGCTCGGGAAGGCGGGCGGGTTGAGGTCGCTGTTCGTGCGGTCCCGTCGAGAAGCCTCAAGATGGTGCTGCATCTCGGGTCCGCGGGAGGAGTGGTGCGGGCGTTGGCTTTTGGGGGAGCTTTGTGGGGTTGGGTTGGGTCTGGGCCGTTGTTGGAACTCGTGTGCGTTCACAGGCGGGACTAGTATGGCCTTCGGCACCTCGCCCTTGAGAGACACGCGTTCCCGCAGAGACGACTTATGCCCGAGAACCACCTCTTTGTCGGATGAGCGCGGCTGCCGTGACCGTATGGGCTTTAGTTGGACGGGTCGGACTTGTTGGATTCGAAGGGGCGTCACGTGTAGCGACTGGATTTCTAAGGGCTTGGAGTGCACAATCGGGCTCGCTGCTCGTCTCGGATCGCGTGGTGGGACTGGGACGGTCAGAACAGTCTCGCGTACTTCGCCTTGGTCGCCTTGGTCGCCTTGGTCGCCTAGGTCGTCTTCTGATGGCGCATCTTCCTCGGCTTCAAGATCTTCCTCGGCTTCGATGTGAATGCTCAACTCGTTGGGCGAACCTCGGTCCGGGATGGAGAGTCTTGCAATCGCATCCGGGACCTCGGACACCCGCGGCGACGGTATCGGTGCTGGGGGAATGGGCGTGTAAGTCCTGGGCTGCAGGATATAGAGCAGGTTGTCGTTGTCGTCGTCGGTCGCGTTGGATGACTCGGTTTCATCGCTGGTCTGAGACCCGGCAACCGATTGAGACTCCGAGTCCTCATCCGCCCGATGGTGGCCTTGCCCTACGGCCAGATCTGGTATCGTCTTTGAACTCTCCGGAGGTGTGTACAGGGAGCCCGCAAGCATCGTATCTCGAAAGGTCTCGGAGTCCCTTGTGAAGCGCGCATTTGCCAAGGCCGGGTACTCGTGGACATGGGGACTTTCTGAATCATGGAGGAACGTCGAGCCCACCGACTGGTCAAGAAACATGGACGGGGTGCGCGGAGGAGCATGTGGTTTCAAAGTTGGCGGCGATGGCGGCGGTGTGGCCTCCGAGAGACTGTCCGGGGAGCGAGGCATAGAACGCCCGTCTGGATCAGAGTAAGGTTCAAGAGTGAACTGTTTGCCTGTCAATATGGACCAAGATATTTGGGTTTTCGAAGTCCCGAGACCTCGGATTTGTTTGACATGGACCTACTCTGGTGCGTCGGCTCACCTCGCCCGCCTTGTTGTCGATGTCGGTCACTAGCGAGCTGAGCTGCATGAGCAGGCCGCTGAGAAGCGTGCTATTGGACTCAAGGGCCGTAAAGGCGCTGTGCCACCCCTCGGTATTGCCCTTCATGGCCTCGAATACATCAACAAGGTCGGGCCGGCTCTGCCGCCACGAGCCCCGTTCGTTGTCCTGGAGGTACTCTGAAAACTGCTTTACGCCCCAGAGGCCCTCGGATATATCGCGGATGGTCTGCGTGTGTGCGGTCGAGGTCCGCGCCAGAATATGCTCAATCTTGACATTGCCTTCGACAATCTGCAGGCGGAATGTCCGGTTCTCTAGCATCTGCTCAAAAACATCCATGTTTTGCATAGGTACCTTGAGGAAGTTCAGCCGCTGGGTGAGATCCGAGGTGGCCTCCTGGACATCCTCCATAGCCGCCTCCACGAACTCGTCGACCTCGTCGATGTGGCCCTGCAGAATGGAGAGAACCTGAGCGTTGCTGTTGGCCATTCCCTGGATGAGCAACTCGACGCCAAACGAAATTTGGGCGAGCAATTTACGCAGCTCGTGACATCTCTGACCTGGGCGGAAACGCCACAGACGGTTGGGGGGCCCCTGAGACCTGTCCTGGTCCAGGAGTTCCTCGCGCCGCTGTTTTGCATCCTTCTCTCTCAAGTTGGGCTTGGGGTTGAGATTGGTCCGGGTGGCCTCCTCCAGAGACTCGGCGAAGGCATCCTGCATGGAGGGGACGGGATGCAAAAGGATGCGCGGGGGGGCTGCCGAGTTTGGGGTGTGCACGTCGGAGAAATTGTCTAGGTCGTCCTCGTCCTCGTCCTCGTCCGGGTCAGAGTCGTCGAAATGGCTGAGGGTGGTTCGAGCGCCGCGTCTGTCGTCCAGATCAGGCACAGCAGCAGCGGGAAGCAAGTGGTGTTGAGCGTTGTCGGGGTGGCGCATAGGGCGCAAGGAGGTTCGCGCGGCGCCGGCGGTAGCCATGGTGTACAGCAGGGAAGGACGCCTCGCTTCTGTGGCAGCCTAGACCGGGCGTGTCTATATCATGGGCGAGAGCAGTGTCGGGGGCGGCAATCTCAATAGCGAGGATCGGCGGGCGAGATGGGCGGGGGCGAGATCGTCGGTGGTGGTAGTGGCAGTGGCAGCGCGGGCTTGAAATTGATGCCAAGTGTTGACGCAGGTAAGTGTTGGTGACTGGTGGATGTGACGGACGGATCGGGGGCGTGTCGGGCCTGTGGCACACAGGACGAAGTCGCACAAATCGAGGGGGGGCAGGCTTCAAAGCGAGTGCGTCGTCCCTTGTTGCGGCACCAGCGGCGCATGGGCATACGAATCGGGATAGGATTGGGGCGATACGAAGACGTCAGGCACTGGCGTTGGGGCTCGGAGACATGACACGTCTGGTGTGGCGAAGGGGGTGGGGGATGGGCGGTGGGGAAGTGGGTGGTGGCCAGTGACTCGTGGAGCTAGAGTTTCTCAAAGTCAGTTTGGAATCGAGGAGGGAGAAGAGTGATGAATGAGCCACAGCCGGGTGCCGAAGAGAACGACAGCAGCAAGGGTGTGGTGTGGTGAGACGGTGAGACGGTGAGACTCGAGGAGAAGGAGGCGCTGTAAGGTTTGGATGGAGTGAAAGTGAATGAAGCCGCCGAGGGAGAGCAAGCGCCGGTTTTCGATTCCGATTGCAGTTCCGGTTCCGAACCAAGCCCAAGTTCAAGTGGAAGGGCCTGTGGATGCCGGTGCTTGCTGTGGAGGGGATGGGAAGGGGAAACTGTGGGGAACTGTAGGGGAAGCAAAAGGTGAGGCCCGGTGATGGCAATGGACGCACCGCACCGTTACGCCCATAACAGCCAGCCTTGTGGCGGTCCATGCCGGCGGAATTATGCGGCCTTGGCGGTGCGGCTCGTCAGGGATCGAGGAGGATCTGAGTTAGGGGTGAATTAGAGCTTTCAGACCCGGTCTGGCCCAGGCCCAGGCCCGGTCAGGCCCAGGCCCAGGCCCAGGCCCAGGCCCAGGCCCCAAACGTTGCGCTGAGCAACTCGTCCGTATTCCGTATTCCGTATTCCGTATTCCGTATTCCGTACTCCGTATTCCGTACTCCGTACTCCGTACTCCGTATTCCCTCCCGCATCGTGTGCGCGTGCACCAGGCTTGCGCAGATAACAGTATGATGCCCTACCAACCTACCACCCTACCACTACCACCGTCACCAGCGCAGTGCCTGGGAAGCTCCCGGCGCCTTGACCCGGAGCCCCGGAGCCCCTGAGGCTTTTACAGTACGCAAGGTTTGTTGTAAACATAGTACACCCAAGATCTAGACCCTCTCTTTGGCCCCAATCGACCAACCCTTGTTTCTACACAACACAAATATCCCGAAACCCCTCTTGCGGGGTCTCTGATGTTACAGGGCTCGCCAGGGACAAACGCTTAGTAGCCTCACCGGCCACTTTGCTCGTCTATGCTCATGCTCCCACTTCTGCCATGCACCCACTGACTGTGAAATGCCTGTGACCACGATTGATATCTAGCAGCCCGCTAGTCACTGCATGCATAGCTACATAGTATAGGGACCTGCATGAGATATCACCGCCCCAACGGCCCCAGCGCCAACATCGCCAACAACGCCAACAAGCTGCACCAAACATGCTACCTCGGCACGGGCTCGGGTGTGACAACAGACACTGCTGTCTTGCCCATTTGTACTGAAGTAAACTTGCTCCGAGACACGTACATCCTTCTACAGTCCGCCATCACATTACTATTCGCGGTGTGCATGTGCTCGGTTGCTTGGCGAGGCTGTTTACTACATGGTATGTAGCTGGGCTCTACTTGTCTAGTGCTTGTGGTTGGCATGGTCAAGTCGCGAATGGATGGGAGACGGAGAGAGCGCACTGGCGCAATGCTGTGAGATGCCCTCGTGCCCCATACACAGTCTTGCTCAAGCTCGAGTGGAAGGAAATTGGGACCTGTAAGGGGGAAGGTTGCAATGAAACGCAACGCACCAGGCCTCGGTTTCCTTATTAATTTTACACACCCGCTGATCCTGGATTCACATACCAAGGGGCCCAGTCATCATGGCCCCCGTCCCAGAAGCCTTGCTGTGTGTTCTTGGTACTTTTCCTTTTCTTTTCTTCTCTTCTTTTCTTGCCATGCTTTGTTACTCCCATGTGAAGAGAGCTAGTAAGCTATTGTGGGACGGTGGCTGGGACGGCCATTTCCGTCCCGGAAACGTAGGGTGAAATTCGTGTACACAGGCATCGCCCGCTACCGGAGAGGTAGTATAATCTCATTAGCAGACACCAATTAGTTACGAAGAGAACAGTCTTAACGGGCTGTTTGGGAAACGGGAACGGGTTATTGTTTGGATTAAAAGTTATGTACCCGAATCTACCTATGAAAATTAAGAACGGCTGTGGGCACATGTTTTTTTTTTCTACAGTGGCACAGGTTTTTTAGAATTGATTTATTGGTGTATATTGGTAAGTTATAGTTCTATGGTATGATCGGGTTCGATAAGCTTTAATGGTAGCCCATAGAGTTATTTTTACGAAAATTTTCGCTTTTTCCATAACTTATATCAACAAGTTTGTCTTTATTATTGTTCATTGTAGTGCGCAAATATAAACAAGTAAATTACTTATTTAATATGAGGTACAAACCCAGCTTCAACCTATAGTAGTAACTTAGGTGTATATCGGCTAACGATCCACTAAACTTGGAAGTAGTATGCATTTTTAATTAATGTAATAATACATATAATTTTAACCATAATTCGAATCCATATACGTTGCAACAACTAAATATCAATAGAATATAAGTTACCTTTAGCATACAAAAAAACAGGTAGCATGACTCATAATTAATAAGTATCTCAATAATTAGTTTAGCGTATGTAAAACTAAGACTGATTCTTCAAATATCAAAAATCAGTAGTTTATTTTATTCTGCAAAAAGTAATTATATATGAGTAAAACATAACTTTTCTTCATTATACAAATTCAATAGATATAATATTCGACAAAAAAACTATAATTATGTTAAGGGTTTTATTTACAAAGCTAATCCTGCAAAAATATTGATGATCACATTTAAGTTAGCTAATAGCTAACACGTAATAAATGTTTCCCTCACAAAAGAAAAAAACGCTCTCGTATTTCAATTTCTCCTATTCTATTGATTATAAGTAATAATCATAGATATTATTTAGTTCGCTGACAGTTGTTTGAGTTATATAGGTATGTTAACAATATACCATATTGTTGTATTCATTATATGTTTTATAAAACTTAACTTTTTTATAAAATTATAAAAGATATTGATAACGTTTAGTAACAATAAAGTTAGTAATAAAACGCGTCATGAAATTTGACCCTTTCAAAATGAAACCTTATTGTAATTAATTAGTCTATGTAATTACTTTTTATAAATATGTATTCTATATTAGAAAAATATTAACTCCAATTCTAAGCACGTTAATTATAGTGCAGTCAAGTCAACAATAGTAACTATAAAGTTAATTAAATTTGGGATTCCCAATTTAAACTACGTCATGGGCTAGGCAATTGGCTATACAAATTAGTATACAGATCGGCTAGCGGTCTACTAAACTTAGAAGTAGCACATCTACCACTTGACCATACAATACTACTGTGTTATGGACTTAGGCTGTGAGCCGTCAGTCTGAGTCATGAGTCATGTGAATGCACAAGTTGTGGTGCACAATGTTGTATCGTGTTGTGTCATGTCCCGCCCTTATAGTGTAGTTAGCGTAATTCAGAATGTTTGGATTATTAGTACTGTTGACATGGTGCAACGGTTAAGAGGGCTGACTAACATCAGCTGATGGAAGCCACGCTAACCGGCTTGAGCTTACTTAGTAAAACCATCACATACTATTACTTCAACCACAATTTGAATTGATAACGTTGCAATGTTCAGAGGCTTAACATTAATATATGTATTAAACAAAGTAAAGAAATAAATCATTCAATCATTATACGTAAAACAATAATTAATTATTTTTTTACTCTTTTTCGCCGATTATTTTACCCCTAAGTTATTTTGTATATTGCGATATTTTGGTCTCTTTATGCCTAATTTTCAATCGAATTTGGTTTGATAACGTATTTAATAAACGTCTTGTCTTTGATATAACGTATATCTCATTGTCAGTTTATTTAATATTATTCATAGTATTGATAGATCTACCTTAGAATAGACATTTAGATATTATAATATTATCGATTCGAATTGTTCGAAGTAATAGTAGTATTGTATGGTTAATTGGTAGATTTATTACTCAATATTTGGAAACTCGTTAGTTGGTAAGCACATTAATTTGTAAAACCAATGGCTTGGCTTATACCCTAGTATAAAGAAGGTACATACTATACTAGACTTTACAATAGACTCACAAAAACAACACACTCAATTTGCAGTTAATACAGTCAACTTACTTACAGTAAAGTTGAGTAACTGTATTGCAATTATTATGGCTTTTATATTAGCGTCTTTCATTTTGCATTCGTACGCTAGTGTAGTTAATAAATCGTTTCCGGTTATCGCCGAATTTCCTTCTCGTGGCCTAACAAAACCTCTAATCATTACATAGCTAAATTAACCTTAATTGTCCTATGGTTTGGAATTATAACTTTATTGATTACTATAAATATGTTTTTTGCTACAGACTGATATAGACTTCCAACTTGACTGTACTAATTAACTGAATCACCAACTTTATTCTTCCTGCAATTTTCTAGTTTGTTAGGGTACCCGTGCTTCCTACTCTGCTAGAAGACATGTAACTTCTTGCTAGTTAGCCTTTCAAAGTATTCTTCGATGCGTATGGTTAACTAATTGTTATTTATAAATTTCTTAAAGGCCTTATTAAACATTGCTTTCGCTATAGCAATAGCCAGATTGTGTTTTCTATTCATCTATCCAATTTTTTTAATCTTCCCTGCTTTATGGGATTTACAAACTGCCATTACAGATTATCAGTCGTTTTTCGCTGGTAATTTTGAGTATCAAAAAATAATAATAGGTTTTTTAAGTTTGTATAAATCATTACCAGGATATATGGAAATGTGAACTATTTCATGACGATGTTAAAAGCTTTATATATCGTTATGCTTGCATCAAAAACGGCAATTAGATTATAAACATTTAAATTTAATACGTTTCGAATAATTTTTTTGTATTTCACAAAAGTCTAATAGATTGACACTCCAGCAATTCTCAATTGGTTGTTCTATAATCTATTTTTATTAGCAATCGTTATGGTTCAACCGATCCGCAACAATAATCTTACGTTGTTTAGAAAAGAGTTGTCCATATAAATTATTAATTTAGCCTTCGATAAGTTAATTCAAACCATATTAATCCCCAAGTCTAATTTTTTCATTTGTGAAGCTAACGTTGTATTTAGCCGATTAGAATATTCATTCGTTGGGTTTTACAGCCTGTGCTGTAATTTAAAGATTGTAGGAACCTTTTGGTCAATATAAAGTAACGATATAAACTATTATAGGCACATTGATTCAAATACCTTTAAGGTTTGTTTACGTTAGTTTTATTAAATGTAACTACGTATAATTCCTAATCTTTTCAATGTAAATTGGGGTATATATTAGTATTGTTGATAATATTTTAACGAATTAACGTTACGTTGAAGTTTAGATATTTACCTTTGGTTCAAGCCACGACTAGTTTACAATTTCAAAACTTTAAATTCTTTTTCACTTATAGTTTTAAGATTTGACATCTATTAACTCTAATGAAAAGGATATCGTTAGTTTGTATATCCACCACATCGAAAGCTTCATTGTGCAAAAATAAAAAATACGGATCGCAAGTTAAAGATTTCATAATTAACTTTAGCGTAAAATATGTTTAGAATGTTCAAACTCAATGAATGTTTATTTGATCTAGTCTGCAAAATAGCTCAATATATTGTATAACCGTTCCCAAAAGGTATTTGTTGCGGAGTTATCAATGGAGTTCTAATAAGATAATCCTTTTTTAATTAGTTGCTAATTATTGATATGTTTATATAATTTCATGGTTTTAAAGGTTGAATTTTTCATCCGTTTGGTATAAAAACCGTGACTGTTAAAGCGGTCATGAAACATTGTTTTATTTTTCAAATTGGTATCAATCGTGTGTGGATTTAATCTTGTCCTTTATTACGGTATGTTTGAGCGATTAGATGTGAATTCTCGTATGGATGCCCCTTAATCTTTCCTTTAACCTCGTGTATAATTTTCGACCTAGAGATTGTGACATTTTGGTTTTGAAGGTTAAAGTTGCGTTAAGGTATAAATTTTACAACTCTCTAAATAAGTAACATTTTAATTTTTATCCTATTGTTTTTTTTAAAATTCCTACCTGAAGTTTTAATGTCGGTAAGGTCTAAAACCTGTTTACGTTAAATAGATAAGTAGAAGAGTAATCGTTAGATTAGTATAGTTATAGTAAATATAGATAGGTCAGGAAGGAATATTCTAGAGAGTGCACGTTACGGATAGGAGGTTATAAACCTTCCACCCAAGCAGTGACCCTTTTTCCCTGCATTTTGTGATACCCAATCCAGACCGCTCTATGCATTTCCGTACGGTCTAGAGTATCCATTTCAGACTGCTCCATGTATAGTGCACTTTGTGTCTTGCAAGAATATAGCTTATAGTATGATACGTTATCCTATACTTTGCAGAAAGACATCTTACAATACAATACACTGCTACTTGGCTTACGTATACTATCTATAAGGGTATATAGTAATATCTACATAGGTATTTTTTTCTTTATTCCTTATATACTCTATGCCTATAGCCTAAAAGTAATAATGTAGTTATAGTTATAAAGATTCAAATTAGTAGGTTTTATAATAATAGTGTGATTGTAGTTTTAAATGTTCAAATTAATAGGTCTTATAGTAATAGTACAGTTGTGGTAATAAAAGTTCAAATTAATAGGCATTTTAGTAATTTTTTAGTTATGGTTATAACTGTAAAGGTTTGAATTAGTAAGTTTTGACCAGTTGATAATTATAACTCGGTTTAAGTAAGTAATATTTAGCCGCGGTAATAATTGTAATAAATGCTTAATTAGTATAATTGATCGGTAGCAATATAATTATCAATAAACCTTTTAGTTCCAATAGGGGTATAATTACACAAGCGTTATAAGGGTATTTACGTAAGGGTAATTATACTATTACGTGCTTTGAAATTAGTATAAAATGATATATCGTTTTTGATCCAAACAAAACTTTTTTCTTTCCCTTTTTAACAACGCGTATTATTCAACAATATAAGTCTTTACTTTAATTGAACTTAATCTTCATCCAGAACTAATAATTTAAACCTCTTTAATAAATAGGTTAGTCAATCAATCCCCATATATTAACCCTCTTTTCAAACAGTTAACGCGTAAAAACAGAATAGCCAGGCTCCGGATAATTCGAAAACGCTGCCGCGCCGCCGTTTCTATAACTGCCGAAACCGCTACTTCCACCGTTACCGCCACCGTTACCACTAGTAACAGCTCTCCCTTAATAGGCACAATCTCCTCTATAACCGTTACGCCACCCACCGCCGCCACCATTTCGTCCCCGTTAAGTCCCGCTGCCGCCTTTCCCTTTTCAGCTTCGTCTTTTGCCGCCGCTACCCTTTCCCTCCTCCCCATACACCGTTCCTTTAAGCTCTTAAAGGGAAAAGCGGAGGGGTCTTAAGGTAATAAACCTTACCTTCTCTCCACTAGTAAAGACACATTTACCTATAAGGCCCCCTTAATATTGTAAACACAGTTTTACGAAGTTTTTTCGCGATTTATATTACCTCAATCCACCCGTATATATACGTTTAATATCTCGTAAATAAAGAGTTAACGGCGGACCTACTCCGTTGTTTAAAGCTTCGTATCGTTAAGGTGTACTGCGAGGTTTTTTTAATACATAAAACATTAAAGTGGCATACCCGAATCCGTAGTCCCGAGCTGTTAATAGACACAACTTACGTACCTTGTATTGCGTTTGCGGCCACAGGTATGTTCGTTGGTGATTACTACAAAAGCGGGGAGCATTCGGCACGTTACCACCGTTACGAACGGATTAGTAAAGGATACGCCCTTATTTCGTTAGTCCTAAAGCCGTAAAACGAGGCTATATTATATGCCCGCCAATTTTATAATAAGTTTTGACTGAACTTGAAAAATTTCACTTATTGAAAATACAATATCAGGAGCGTTTTGAAAAATAATCGCGATTATAAATAACTAAAACAAACTGATGTTAATTCGTATTAGGCGCTGATCATAGAATGAAGAAATCGGTAGCTGTTATCGTTACCTGAAAAATAAGCTTACGCATATACTATGTAAACGAGTTTAACGACGTAATCGCGCGTTACCGTAAAAAAGGTAAAGACCCCTTTACGCATTTGCCTAAAGGTATACGTCCTAAGACATAGGTCTATATCCTTACTGGTGTTAGTAGTGTCGAAGGTGGTAATATCAGTAACGCTAATACAAATATGAAAGGCGGCGGGTAAGATAGTAGGGATGCGATGGTGTTACCCTCTCCCTCTACTTTTAATAGTGATTAACTGCTTCTTTTAGCCGAGTAGGCGCGTCAGGTCATATTAATATCATCACATTTCGCTTAAAAATATCTTATAAATCATAAATATAACTTAAAATATTAATATGCTAAAATCGATATAATATCGTAAATGAAAATAGTGGGAGAGGGGAATAGTAAAATACTCAATAAGGTTAAAATTAATAGAATAAAGTGTAATAGTATATTGGGAGCGACATAAAAGGGTAAAATTAAATAAACCAAAGAAAATAATAAGATATTCTGTCATATCAATATTTGTATAACAAAAAATAACAGAATATTAAGAGTGGTACTAAATGATAGGGTTAAATAAAGGAAAAATTGGGGAATAACTCGAATAGAGAATTTCAAGCCTTTCCAAATTGAAAAAAGTAATGTAACGACTTATTAGGGTCGCAATACCTTGTTAATAACCTTAATTAATAGTATAATTATCGATATAAATATTTTAATACTTCATTTAAAGTAACTTTAGTTATCGTGTCTATTAAGTTGGATTTTGTATTGATTTACCTTATCTCCTCGATTTTATAGCGTTTATATAATTTACATGAAGTTATAATATGGATTATCAAACAATTTACATTTTGAATACCCAAATTAATTAGAAATTTATAAAGCGAAAAAGAATTCGTATATATAATGAAAGAGACAGAACCTAAACCAAAGTCAAAATAATTATTCGGACTATTATCGTTATAATAATACCCAAATCGAAACCTCGAACTATATTATATATTTCAAAAGCTTTGAAGTTTTTTATAACCCTTTTACATTTAGTAAATATGTAATAAATAATAAGTTTACGGAGTGTAGGGCCGTTTCGTACCAGTATTTCGTTACCAAAAACGAAGATAAACCCTATTTATGAAATATAGTCGGAATTGTTAGTAAATAAACCGTTATTAAAAAGAAAGAACTTTATAATTCTTATATTGAACGGTATGCATTAGAAACCGCGTTTTCAATTATATATTTGCCATTAAAGGTGTTTATAAAACGCGTTGAATATATTATTTATCTGAGTAGTTTAATATTATGAGCCAATCAAAATGTTAAATACCGTTTTTGGTGATGTTACAAGAACAATTTAAACGTCATTTACGCGTTGCCATTTGTATTTGGCGGCTCATTTTATGCTATTTAAAACAACAAAGGCAAATTTGTCAAATACCCTTTTTATGCATGGTCTAAAACTCCGTTCCGGAAAGTAATGGAAATACTATTAAAGTTTATAATACGGTCCTCCATCAAATACCTCTTGGGTTTCGCTTTTAATCCGGATTTCAATAATTTCCTCTATTTGAATACAAAAAGAATACTTTATATAACGTTAATATATCGCTCGTTTATATGATTTTTAATACAAAGCTTTTAAAACGGGTTATTCACATAAATAAATACGGGTTAAAGATTAAATTAATTATTCCGAGCCGTTTCTTATAGTACATTCAATAGGTGTCATATCAGTCAATATCAGTTTCTACTAAGCCGTAAAATGGTTTTATAATATGTAAAATCGTTTCAGGCAAATGGTTTTCCCCAAAATCTTTTAATAAATTGGGGTAAATACGTTGTTTTAACCGCTTTTTCAATTAGTTGTATGCCCATTTTATATTGTAAAATTCGATATAGAATCTATAAGATACGTTAAGGGAGGCTATAAGTATGAGGATCAGATGGTGATTAACTTGTTGTAATATAAGCAATTAAGTTATAGTATCATTTTTGTTATCATTGTTATAACCTTTAATAATTAAGTTGTTCTTTTTTCGTAAGGTTTTCTGGTTTTATCCTTAATTTCGTAGACAAGGCGAGTAAGAATATTTCATAAATTTCGTAAATCATGAGGTCAAACCATTTAAAGTCAAATACGCTTTGGTTAATTAAGGTAAGAATATTCATTAAAGTAAATTGATCAAACGGGGTACTAAAAGTAGTCATAATATCGTTGTAACGGAGCTTTAAGTTAATTTCGCAGTTGGTTACCTCCGTTTCAATGATAAAGAAATTGGCGATCAAGGTTTCAAGGCGTTTTAGGGGTTTTAAGTTAAAAGGGCGGCTCCGGCAATGAGGTGTTAGTAAGGTTAATATAAACGGTTCGCTTTCGTTTAATGGAAGCGGGCCGGATATAGAATTTAGGTCGTAGGTTAAAATTGGAAACGGCCTGGATTCGTCATTTGAAAAGGGTGTTTTGTTGGCGATTTTATTTAAATTACGATTTGGAGTTGCTTCTTCGGTTTTTTTTATAATTGCGTACTATTATTTAACAAAACGAACTTATACCATTTGATCAGTTAATAAATATATTATAGCGTTTAGAACTATGATTTTTTTCAAAGTTTAATCCATTTACCCTTAGTTTTATAAAACAAGACCTGAAATTATAATGATAGGTTCAAAACTCTAGTTTTACGTAGGTTATTTTTTTTATAATTAACGTTTTCAATACGTTGTTTTTGGCTCATAAAAATCTTAATGATGTCATAGCCTTCGCTATAGTATTCGCCCTTTATACCGTAGTTAGTAATAGCGTAAAGTTTATGTAAATCTTCGGGTAAATATTGAAAATAAGAAACGTAAGGATAAACCCATTTAGGTCAAAGGTATTGTCAATAGAGTTAACCGTTATTTTGAAGAATAGTGGGGCAAGGTATCATATGTATCCGTAAAGGCAACAGTAAAAGCAGGAGGGTATTGTAATAATAAAAGATGATGAAAAATCAAGAAGAAGAATCCAAATATACGCGCCACAGGTGAGGGCTTATAAGCCTCCACCCAAAGCTTACCACTCTGGAACACTCCTTCTAGACCACTCTATGCATGATGTACTCTGAAAGTGAAATCTGCAGCGTGTCGCATTATCATTTACTCTGCAAGAGTACAACCTGTAGCATGACAAATGATTATATCATGTTATAGAAGTGTACCTTATAGCGTAATGTACTACCACCTAAATATAATATCTATGAAGGTATATGATAATATCCACAGATAGATTCCTTAAAATTAGTACCCTTTAGTTTTTTGGATAACACTGTACATCTTTTTTAGATGGTTCGTAATACCGCTTACATTTTTGATAGCCTATTGGGCTTTTAGTAAAATTTAATTATACTTATTACCGGCTATCCAAACCTTAGTAAGTTATTAGGTGAAATCAAAGGCCGTGTTAGTATCTTACGTAATTCAGTTTAAAAGCCAGAGGTAAATTTTCAACTAGCATTTAACTAAAGCGTTCTCATAATTTATAACAGAATCGCTTCGTATAAATTTAACAGTTTAAAATGATATTGTCATATCGATGACGTAAATGACCGGTTATATGTTTAAATACATAATGTCAATAACCACCTCGTAGTTAAAATCCATGTTGTTTTAAAGGCGAAACTTAAATTGGCGCGGGGCTGATAATGTAACTAAAACTTATGGCAAAACTTTTCAATAGCTTTAAGTGCGTTTTTTCCCACATCCGTATAGCCTGCGACGTGGAGCAGGCGTAAAAAATATTTTATAACTAAGTATC
The DNA here is from genome assembly GCA_038502455.1 of Anisogramma anomala. Lineage (NCBI taxonomy): Eukaryota > Fungi > Ascomycota > Sordariomycetes > Diaporthales > Gnomoniaceae > Anisogramma > Anisogramma anomala. The sequence goes on along the minus strand of JASMMZ010000001.1, from coordinate 29,180,717 downwards.
CGAAACACCGGTATAAAATCCGTAATTTAGACTACACTAAATGAATAACCACACTTATAGCGATTTCTATAAAAAACTATAAGTAACTGAATTTGAACCGAAATGGTACGAATACGTTATCTATAACGCGGATTAGTTAGTTATTTGTATTTCGGACCTTCATTCAGAGTTTATTTTTATTAGCTCATAAAAATAAGAATGATATTTTAAAGTCTATTACGTGAAACATAACCGATTTGAATTACGTGTTTATAACAACCGTCTTAGGCGATAACGTTTTACCTTTATCTAATAAAACCTTTCGATATTATCCTATTTGGTTTAACTGGAACTTTGGGAACTTTGACGTGAACATATCGAATTATTGTTTTCCGGTCATTAAAATTTTAATAATACCTGTATTAGGTATATTTTTTTAAAAACGGTTACCATATTTATTTGAAAGTGTAAACTGCAATACTATATGAGCGTTAAGCATTTCGTTCCTATGATCCAAACCTGTAATATGTGAAAAAGAGGTATTTTATAACCTCACGAAAATGCGTTAGGCGGTTTCGTCTTAGTAGGTTGTTAGGTAAATCTCGATATTTTCAAAGTCTTCATCTCCAGATATATATTCGTGAAGGCAGGTATCCAAGCTATCATCAACGTCTCAATATTTTGTTATGAATGTTGTAAAATTAGCTTTTATATGCTTCCCAAATATACACTTGGTTTAAAACTGTCGTTTTGTTCAAAATTGCTTGTAGGCGAGGTAATTAATAAACCAATAGCTGATTTTGCTATATACTATATATCGCTTTTGTATACTTATAGGGCTTTGTATACATTTTCGTAAGTATTGCGATAGTTTCGGTACGTTTAGTTTATTTCAGAATCATCGTACCTATGTCTTATTACTAAAATTCTCTCCTTAGTACATATACTTTAGGCGTTCGTTTCACTTAGGATATACTTTAAATATTCGATTGAAAACGTGGTAAATAGTTGTGGCGAGTTTTGCGTTGGTAATATAACACTCGTTTTTAAGTTTGTCGATTACGAATAATAATCCGAGGCTTGCTTAACAGCGTATAAAGTTTTTAAATTATATTCTAAAGCTTATATAAAAGGCTTTTAAGTTTGTTTGAGGCTCAAAAAGTACAAGATCGAAATCCGGATTTCCGCAGCATGCTTTTGTTACTATTTAAATAAATAGTTTATCCCATTTATTTTTTAATTTAAAAGTTACCTGACACTTTCCAAAATTATTTAATAAGTTGTGAAAAATTTCCTTTCGGTATATATCGGTGTTTTCCTATTATCTTTTTACTGTTTTCTAAATTGTACTAGTTAAGTCCTCATCTTCAAGTTCTTGGTAATTTCCATATTTACATGGGATTTTAGACGGTTATAACATTTCACAAATATATCCACTTACCTGAAGTGGTATATATATCATTTTTTGAGCTTACCCGATTAATATACCTGGTAAAATAACATAAAATTAGGACGGTTTTATATTTAATCTATTCCATATATTAAGTATAACAAGTATTTTATTATAAAGTATATCGTATGGTTCGCTGCTGTAGTTTTTATATTTATCCTATAGCTTAGCAAAGTTGATAAGCTTTCTAGGATCACTCTTATTAGTAGGAAAAAAGTGCGGTAAAAGGTTACAATAAGGGTCATGGTTAGCGGTTACTAGTTCGTAGAGTATATATTAACGTTTTGCGCCGCTCGTTAATTCCTAAAGCGGGTTGTTTTCGATGTTCCAGCCGCTCCCGTCAAAGCCGAGCGGACTGTTTTTAGTGTCCCGGCCGTTCCTGTTTTAGCTAAGCAGAGTGTTTATCGTATTTAGAAAATGGGTTGGTATTTGGTTTTACTCCATAATATATGTCGGTATAAGTGTATATTACACTTATGTAATAAATAAAAATTATGGTCGTATTTCCTCATCATTAATATCTGTATTCCTGATTTGGGGCACGGGTACAGTATTAGGATATCCTACGCCTTATAATCGTCATTTGATCTGCATATCCTCCACTACCTATTTTTTATATTCCGTAAGATAACATTCTTTTACAAATTCCGTCTGGTACATTTATTAATCCTTTTAGTCTAATAAGACTTTAAGTTATGTCATTTCGAGTAAAGTGTTTACAAAACGGTCATTTCTACATTTTGGGTTATTAATACATTTATTTAGTAGTTAAATCCGTAAAAATTTGATAATAAAATGGTTTACTATTTACCATATTCCTAATATATAGTTGGACAATATTTTATAAAAGTTATTCAATAAATCAGTTCGTTAAATTTTCTCTTCCCAATAGCGAAAAATCACGGTTAAAATATAAGTGTTTACTGTATGTAAGTTTAGTTCCTTAACTGGCCAATCTATAGTATTATCTTAAAAGCCTCAATCGATTTTGTATATTATAGCCCTTTTGGTTCCCATATATTCGACTAAAAGATCGAAGTAATCGTTATCTTCCTTTGGTGTTATTGTTTTTGGGACGATGGTTAAGAATAGTAATTCCTATATACACTTGGTATAATAAAGCGGCGTAAATTGATAATTTGGCGCCGGTTATAAATTTAAGTACATTTAGATTTCAAAATTTTAAGTGGGTTAATAAACATAATGTAAATAAGATAATCAAAGCGATTGAAATAAGGTATATTAACGTTGATTAGTATAAATAAATATTAAATAATATGTAAATAAAACGTAATCACAAACTAATTATGCGTTTTAAATTAGTTTTTATTAGTTCTCGGTAACTCCACGTGAACCAAACGGCTAAAATAAACAAGAAAGTTGAAAAACTCAATTTAAAACATATAAGTCTAATATATAAAAGGGAACAGGGCAAAGAAAATGTTTGTATTAGGAGGCGTAATATATAATCCGGTATGTAGTAAGGTAAATAGTTCGGATTAGTAAGTCGTAACCGCTTTTAGTAAAGCGAACGGCTCAAATAGTGTATTAGTAACCACTTTTAAATTGAGGGAGCGGTTTAGATGTTATATTTGTAACTGTTCCTGTATTTTACAAGCGATGTAAATTGTCGATTTTAAAAAGGATGGGTTTTTATGAAGGGTTTCGAAACTTGATAGTTTTGGCTTACGTAGCCTATTATGTAATAAAACGCCGTTTAAAAAGTGTACGGATACGTTGAAACTCCAAATAATGGTTAATAATAACGTAACTGTGTTTTTAATAAATAAAATATTAAATAAGAATTAATAATATTTTATTAAAGTTATCCTTTTCAAAGTTACTCAAATTATACAGTTTTTATATTCATTCTGTATATTCTTTTCAAAACCGTAATATTAATGTGCAAATAGTTAAAGCCACTATAAAATCCCATTATAGTTATTGAACTTTTGTTCATCTTTTTTTCCTAGGCTATTTGTAGTTGACCGAATAGGCTACTAATTAGTATCGGTAAGGTTTGAAACCTATTTACGTAGAATATTCAAGTGAAAAAGTAATCGTTAAATTAGTATAATTATAATAATAATAAATAAGTTAGGAATGAGTATTCCAAAGAGTACATGTCATGGATAGAAGGTTATAAACCTCCCATCCGAGCAGTGATCTTTTTGCCGTACGCTTTGGGATACTCAATCCAGACCGCTCCATGTATTGACGTTCGGTCTGAAATAGCCATTCCAAATCGATACATGCATAGTGCACTTTGCGTCTTATAAGAATATAGCCTATAGTATGATATTTCATTGTGCACTCTGCAGGAAAACACCCTGCAGTACAGTGCACTGCCACTTAGTATATGTATACTATCTATGAGGGTATATAGTAATATCCACACTTAATGATTTTTGAATCCAGATCTTAACAGTTAAACTTTAATTTTCTCTTTATTTTCTATTGACCCAAATTGTATTGTAGATTCAACCTTAGTGTATTTTTTTTTTGTTTTTGACGTTCTTTTTCTTTAGTAGTCGACCGCATTATTGACTTTTAATCGGCTTGTTGATTTTTAAAGGGGGAAAACTTTATTAGCTAATTAGAATTGTTTAAATGGTTTTTGATATTATTGTTATCGTTGATAACTTTAATGTAAGTTTGAATTTTAGTTATACTAATCATCGTAAAACTGTTAGCGGTTTTAGTAGTTACCTTTGAGTTCATGATATTTAGGGTTTTAAATAGGCTATCCCATTTATCGGGCTTCCATTATACGAAGACTTTACTTCGTCGCAGAAAAAAAATACATTCATCATCGTAGTGTAGTTACTAGTATTGAGGGTATTATAGATTCGACGTCGTACTGATTTCTTTCGTAACTCTTTCAAGCTTTACCGTACGAAATATCTATGTTTTAGCTACTTGCTAATAATAAAAATTTATTTATTCATGGAAGATATACTTTAAACACTAATAATGTTTGTAAAAAGTCGTTAAAGTCCATAATATCTTTCCAGATCTTCACTACTATCTAAAGGCGATCTTTTTAATCCATAAAGCTTCTTAACTCTAACGTAAGGATATCATACGACTTACGAAGTAGTAAGTTTGTATTCTCGACATTTTTAATGCTTTACTGAACCTCAACAGAGACTTGTTTGTATTAGATCCCTATTATTTTTGCATTTATTTAAAACTCTGTGGTCGTAAAATCGGTATCGATATCATAGATAACTACTTTTGGAGGATCCAAATACGTATTAATCCATAGGATTCTTAACATTTTCCATGTGTTTCTCCTCGATATGTACTTGAGAAATTTAAGTTCGTAAGAAAAGGTTACGAATTTGATAACGTAAATAAAATATCCATTATCAAAGTAAAACATATGAACTAAAATATTTAATTTAAAATAATCATCGTTTGTTAATATAAATTTCAATTGGATATACATTCAATAATAATGACAAAGCTTTTCTATAGCCTTTAAAATATATTGTGCTATATCATCATATCTTACGAATTTAAAGACTTTATATAACCTGTCGGCTACTAGATAATTTGAACTCTCATATATTTTACGTTCCTTTAACTTCGTTAGATTTAGAAACGTCACTTCTCTATTTTCAATATAGAACCAAAAGTGCCTCTATTTAAAGATGAGAATAAACCTTCGGCATTTTTTAACTAGTTTATTGGTGTTGACATCGACGTTAACTCTACGAATCTTCATATCCTTTATATAAAAAATTAATGGGGTTAGTTTCGAAGGATGTAAAATGTAATCGGCTTAATAATAATTTGAATAGTCATCGTTTCTAGTAACGATAATCGTTCGACATAATCAAAGCTAACTTTAACATTGTTAGTATTTAAGTGATTAATTTATATGGTAATCATACTTTTCATTTGTAATTCTGTATATTTTGAATGACCTTTCATTAAGTACCGTACTACCCATTTATCTAGAATAATAATCTAAAACATAGGTTCCATGTAATGTTCACGAAGATTGAAGGTATTTAAAGGGTTATATACTCAATCTTTAGGGTAAATATGAGGCTTTAGACACTAAATAGTATAGGAAAACGTAGTTTTCTAATTACTAACCCACGCTAAAGGTGGTATTTCTATACTACGTAACATATTTAGACATCAAATTATCATTAACAACATTTTTTGACTCGTAATTTACTATTTATTCCACGTGGTCATACATAAGAGTAATATAGTACTAAGTATAATGCATTATTTGTTGTTTATAACGCTTAGCCAAAAAGTAAACAATCAACTAACAGCCGGATTTACCACAAATCCAATACCTTTTACCACCATTACTATCATAATTCTACAGATAACAAATGCACTTAAGTTTTACCTTTGTTGTTAATACCAGTTTTTCTATAGCTTCCAATCCAAAAACTTTGATTTAGATTTTACACATTAGAGTCTTTCGTATTTCCGATGGATGTAATATGCCCTCGTATAGTTTTCTTCATTCAAATTATGAAATGAATCAATTTAAAGATATATATGGAGAAAATTTGGCATACGGGTTATTATATTCGTAAACTAGACACGTAATTAACTCAAAAGGCTCCTACAGGTGGTATGTAAATGTTATAAGGCTTATTGATATTGAAATTCGTTTACGCTTGTAACTACCGCCCGTATTTGTTCGCAAATTATAGTTCCGCTAATTTAGGTTTTCTCCATTATTTATCAACATAATATCAATTTATTCAACATTCGGTTCAATTTTTTATCGAAGTTTCCTCCTTTTTCTTCATATCTATGATTGTTGTCCACCTCATTATATCATAATTTATATAATATTTCGTAAGATAGACGTCGTATTCGATATAGATTTTTATAATATCGTAAATTTTTGTGAAGTATTTCACTTTCATCAAAAAGGTTAGATATAAATATTTGGTTTAACTCATGACGATTTCAAGGAATAGTGACGGAAAATTGAAAGGAGGTACCTCCATTTTTTTTCAAATGTTGAGGAATGTTATTATCTTCGTAGGAAGTAGATTATAAAGATTTCCGTTATACTTTTTCATCACGTGTCGAATTTTCATGAAATTCGTAGGGAGTTTGTAATTGATATTAACTTTCTAAACAAATTTGTGCGATGTCAGTAAGGTCCCGATATCTCATACGTTAACGTAAAGGCAAGTAGAAAGGTAATCATAAGATTGTTAATTTTGAAGATAGATAGTTAGGTGGGAAAAGAGGCATCCGGAATGTGTATCCTAAAGTGAAAGCTTATAAGCTCTCATCTGGAGCGTGGTACTCTACCATGCACATTACCAATGTAATTTCTAAGTAGTGGCACTCTATTACAAACTTCATAAAAATACACTTTCTAACGTAATACTTTATCGTGTACTTTACAATAATATATATTCCAACGTTCTAAGTTACCGTGCATTTTGTAGAAGTATACCATATAGTGAAGCTGTTTCTTAACTATAAGGATATATAATAATATAGACACAGATAATCTTTTCTTCTTCAACGTGGTTCGTATCCGTAATTTAATAGTAATAGTACAGTTTTGTCAAATCCTAATCAGTCGTTTATAAATAATAGTATTTGTAGTGCAATTAGTTAAAAGTGTCAATTAGTAGTTGTGATAACAATAATACTTGCAATATAATTTATTCAAAACCTCATCTAATATAAGTATTCATAATATGATGATTAAGAACACAGGTATTGTAGGCTTTGATAGGTTCGTCTGAAATGTTGTTAATACTTGTAAAAATATAATTGTCAAGGTGTAATTATCGGTATTACGAGGTTTTTGGTTAATATAAAAAGATATATCGCTATCGATTCAGGTATAACTTCTTTTCTTTTTCTTTTCACAACATATTTCCACCTATAAAGTAGGTCTCTAATTAATTATTTACGCTTATACACCTAAACCACTGATCTCCAATTAATTATTCGGGACGCTTGTATAGGTTAGTTATTTAACAAATATTTCGTTTCATCAACCCTTTAAATCAATACCTTGTAATAATCAATTTTTACAATACCGTTTAACGCGTTAGCGTAAACACAAAAATACCGCTGCTACTGCTGCCTGCCACCTATCTAACCCAATTCCTCCAAGTTTTAAAAGCATATCATCCATTCAAGCTTACATATTTTTGTCCTCCGCCGCTGCCGCTAACGCCAATACCTACTTTTCTCCCTTTTTATCGCCCGCTACCAACTAAGACTCCAGCCCCCCTTATTCTCTCCCATTTTCCCTGTTCCCTCCTTCACCCACCCCCTAATGCAAGGATAAGGGGCTCTTAAGATCATTGATCTTACTTTCTCGCCATCAATATAAACTCTATTATATATAGTGAGTCCCTATCGCTGTAAAAGAAATATCGGTGAGTTATAGCACGGTTCGTATTACTCATTCCACTTTTAACTTATGTTATACTAATATCTTTATAAGTGAAGTCGAAGCGGCGGAAAAATTCTGCCGTCTCGAATTACAACTCGCTGAAATACGTTGTGAGGTCTTTTTAATGTATAAAACGCTAAAAAAGCGTGCTAGGTTCGTGTTCTTAGGCTGCCAATAAACACTCCCTACGTATCGTACGTTATGTTCGTAGCCGCGGGTAAATATATTAGCTATTACGTCCAAAGTGGTGGTCGGTCGACTCTCTGCCACCGTTGCGAGCGAATCAATAGCAGATACACCCCCGTTTTAATAGTCTTAAGACTGTAAGTTAAAGCTCTGTTACATACCCGCCGTCTCTATGGTAAGTAACCCATTTATTTATTTCGTAATCCTAGCCTCAAACAAATGTTATTCACTTTTTATTACCTAATTTAAAGCTCCCTTACAAAACAACCACTTTTATAATACTCAAAATAAGGTAAAGATAATTAGTATTAAGCGTTTACCGGCGGCCGTAGGAAACGAAGACCATTATTACCGCTTAACGGGAGGGGCTACGTATTTACTCCGCAGGTAAATTCGACGACTTGTTGGTATGTTATTATAAAGAGGGTAAAAGAATAACTCATGCTTTTAACGAAAGAAAATATAGCCTAAGGCGTGAAGCCCTCCTCCCAGAAACAACTATAGTAATGGTGTTAACGATAATAGTAACGGTAACGTTAATAAAGATAGCGGCAACAGCAGCGATAGTGGCGACGGAGACGACGGTGAGGATGAGGACGAGGACGAAAAAAACACAACTACTGCTTTCCTTTCGCCCTTCAATAGCGAATAATAACTCTTTTTCATATTTACCGGCTCATCCGGTCTTGATATAAATGGCTATACAATAATACAATTACTTTTGGAAATTTGTGACGTGGGAAACAAAGACTAAAACCAAAAACTAAAAATATACTAGTATGTCTTAAAATGATAAACACAAAGGGTAATAATATTTTATAAGGGTCGTCAATAATAGACATGAAAAGTAATAATGTATTAAAAACATCGAAAATGGTAAATTCAAAAAGTGATAGCACATTAAAAGCGTCGTAAATAGTGAATTCAAGGAGTACAGTAGAAAATGTAAGGTATAAAAAGCCTAAATATGGTTAGGTTTCGAAACCTTCGCAACAACGCTAAAAATGAAGTACTTATAAATACAAACGCTTTCAATTCTCTATTTGGAGCGCCTTTAGTCATTATATCTGCCGGGTTTAACTTTCCATTGATTTAGCTTATCTAATCAATCTTGTGACGTTCGTATAACTCATGCAAAGCCATAATATCGATTATGAAACAATTCTTATTCGTAATTCCGAGTTCGATAAAACACTCGTAAAGTGAAAAGGAATCATTATAAACAACTGAAGGGAAAAGATCTAAACAAAGGTTGAAAATATTTATCCAACCCGTTATTATTATAGTAATAATGTGGATATTACTATATACCCTAATATATAGTATACATAGGGCAAGTAGCAGTGCACTGTATTGCAGGGTGCACTCCTACAGAGTGTACGATAACGTGTCACGCTGCAGGCTGCACTTTTGCAAGACGAAAAGTGCTTCATGCATGGATCGGTTTGGAATTCCTATTTCAGACCAAATATAAATACATGAATCTATTTAGAATGGCTATACCAAACCGAACAGAAATACATAAAGCAGACTCAAGAAGTACGCTCTGGATAAAGACTTATAAACCTTACCTATGGCGTGTACCTCTAAATACTTTGTCGTATCTTTATCTTTTACCATAACTTTACTCATTTAACGATGACTCTTTTAAATTACTTATTTCTTGTAAATAGGTTTTAGACCTTACCAACGCTAATTAGTAGTCGATCCGATTAAATATAAATAACTCAGGGGAAAATAAACAAATATAGGTCAAATACTTTCGACAGGATGGTATAACGGTTCTAATTCATTATACTCCAACAATTAGTTTTATGAAATTACACACCGACGTGTATAAATACTGTAAAAACTAAGTAACTTTAAAAAGAATAATTTTAATACAATATTATTAACTGTTATTTAGCGTTTTACCTATTAAAGGCTTCGTTACACTACTATTAACTCTTATTTGGAGTTTTAATGAATTGAGACACTTTTTTGAAAGCTTCTTATCATGCATTAGGCCACGTAAGTTAAAACAACTAAGTTTCGGAACCCTTAATTAGGATATATCCGATTTTCGATATCCAAACCGCTCCCTTACTTTAAAAGCTATTACAACACACCTATTCGAACCTATCATTTGAACAAAAGCTGTTACGTATAAAGTAACAAAACCGATCACTTCACTAAGTTTGGTTACGAAACACCAATCCGAACCGATTACCAAATACCGAATTAAATAACATACTCCCCCACAATAGCCCTCTCTTTGCCCTATTTTCCCTACACTTCTTTTGCTCTATTCTTCTTTCCGTATTCGACTAATGTATTTTAAATTTAAATTTCAAGACGTTTAAGTTTTCTTGGCCGTTTGGCTAGCTTGGCGTTACTAAGCACTAACAAAATCAATTTGAGATGTTTAACTAGTTTATGGTTACCTATTATTTATTGTTTGACATTCAGTTGTATTAGTAAGCGCCAGCAAGCCCTATTCTAACCACTTTAATTAATTTATTTATTTTAAATTTGTCATTTGTAGGCACTCAAACTCAATCTCGGCCCGAAATTACCAACTTGGACCGTTCCAGCATACCAAGTACGTACAAAAACAATTACCCTAAATCTCCTATATTCATAGCTCCAAAACCAACATCACTAAAGGAAACCAACGACAACTTCAATCTCCTAGTCGAAAATATAGAGAATCAGAAAGGCCATAATATATGAAATCAATCTGGATCTTTAGGACAATACTATCGATTCACTAGTTAAGGAACTCGACCTATACATAGCAAACATATACATTTTGGCCATTACATTCCGCTACTGGAAAGAGAAAGGCTAAGGACATGAGTTGCTGAATAATTAATATAAAAAATCGAATTGGAGTTTAGACGTATATTAAATGAGAAATCCACTACTACCAAAGCCTTACGGATCCAACTATGAAGTTAAGGTATTAATACCTTGGGGGGTACAAATAACCGCTTTATAAAAGCCTTATTAAAAATAGTATAACTTGTCAACATATTAAACGAGGGGAAAAAATTATATTAACGTAATTTATTAAAGGATGTCATTTTACGGAGTAAAAGAGATTATTATTTCAATAACGAGGATAAGGCATAAAATGACCTAGTTCTATACCTATAATACAAGCCAGAAATAAAGACTCCGAAAAAAAAGAACAACGATAATCACTATCTACCACGTAAGTATAATATACACTGACGCCGATACAAACTATAAAATAAAACCGAATATTAAAGCTTTTTCGAATATTGAAAACAGACCGCTCAGCTATAACGAGAGCGGCTGAAATACCGAAAATAGCCCGATTAACTACGGAAGGATCGGTTGAAACATAGAGAATAACCCAATCCAGGAATTGACGAGCGGCGTAAAACGATAATACGTGCCTTACAGACCGATACTCGCAAACTACAACCCTTACTGCGACCTCATGTCGCACCGTTTTCCCATGGATAAAAGCGACCCTACAAAGTTAACCAACTTTGTCAGGCTATGAGATAGGGATAATAGTTATAAAGGCGAGCTGTACGACGAACTTCATAATAAAAAACCTGTTATAGTTAATTCGTGTAACGGATTGAATATTAAGTTATTCCAATTTTATATTTTTTACCAGATATACTTAATAAATAAGTTAAGAAATATGTTACGTATTACCTTATACAAGTATATAAATTTATAAAGTGTTATAACGCCTAAAATCTCATTTAGATATAAAAATCGACCACGAACTTTACAATAAGGATTGAACTGGCATAATCTGAAAATACGTAGAAAAACAATAGGAAAATGCTGATAAAAACCCATAAAATTCTTATCGCCTTATTGACTAAGTTCCAAAAGTATCAGGCAGCCCCTGGACTAAAATAAAAAGGCGACAAATTATTTACCTTAATAGTAACGAAATTTTTCCGCGAAAACCTAAATTTCGACTTTCCACTTTTTAAATTGAAAAAAAAAAAAAAAACCCCTGGATACCTTTTGTATAAGCTTTAAAACATTGCTCAAAACCTTAATACGCTAACAAATCAGCCTCGTATTGGTATTTAAAGCTAATGAAACTAAAGAAGAAAGCTAAATTACTAAAATGAACCTCGGCGACACAATTTACTACGTTTTTGACCGAAAATTCAAGATTTGACTAAAGTAAAACGAACGCCCAAAGTATAGGTATTAAGGGAAAAACTTTGATAATAAAAGATAGGGACAATCGTTTGAAAATAAAAGAAACGTACCAAAACCATAGCAATACTTACGGAAAAACATCCAAAGCCTTACAAGTTTGTAAAAACGGTATATTATATACGGTAAAGTCGGTTATTTGTTTACAAACCACTCCATTCACGAGTAAATTCGAATTGAACCATAATTTTAGGCCAAGTTTAATTTTAAATATCGATAAAAAAATGCAAAAAACGTAGCCGAGTGGGAAAGTATAAATAACAGATTCAATGCTTACCTTTACGAAAATATATCTGGAAAAGACGACCCTAAATATAATAATACATACTTATTGATACACGACAATGAAACGACCTAAAATATTTTCGACAGCTTATAAGACGTCTACTTTATATATATTATAGGTCTGGATTACGTAAACGAAATTTTTAACACCTACATGGCGGCATAATTTACGCTTTTTAGCAAATACAGAAATAGGTTTTAAGGTATTATACCTGACAATAACGTAAACGAAATTTTAACAGTTGGAAAGCGATATTTCGATATACTTATGGCGAAGCTTTCTAAATTTTAGTTAAATCGAATAGGAAAATACCGAAAGGTTTAGTGTAATAAATATAAAGCGTTGTCTTTCAGGACGGTCGTTGTAAATATAAATTTCGGGCCTATAAAGTTTTATATAATAAAGTTGAAAATACTTTTTCTTCTTTCGTTAGCTAATATAAACAAGTTGGGAATTAGGGTTCGAAATACGACCAACCAACTTATCCGCGTTTTAAATAGCGAATACGTACTGCTTCAACTTAAATTCGGCTATTTATAGGTTTTCGTTAGGGGATGTATAATTAAGTTTACTTATTTAACTTAACCGAAATTACGGACCTTACACCTAGGATTCAAATACCCGTATATGAAACGTCTTCTGCACCTATTTTACGGCGTAAGTAACATAAATATGAGAAAAGACGTATTTAAAATTATTAAAAGGTTTTAGCACGAGTACTAGCTACACTTACAAGCCCTATTACGGTTTAAATTCCGTCTGTAAAACGATATAAACTTCGACTACGAAGTGAATATTCATATTATGTATTTGAATAGCTAATTGATCCTTTACATTGTCAAAGTAATGATATTATTTTAAATCGGCAAATTTTTCAAAGAGTTTTCGCTACAAACGATTAGGACGCTTTAATTAACTATTAATTTAACGTTTATTTCAAGCCTTTAAACTGGATTACATGCGACGCCGGTACGACTTTCAATTTCGCTGAATAACGTATGAAAACTCGGATAACCGATAATATATACGAGTAAATTCCAGTAAAAGCTTCATAAGGTATCGTTAAGTTTAAGCTATATTATAGATTACTCAAAAGCGCGTAAACGATATTATTGAAGGAGTTAAAGCGTATCAGTTTTAAGTAATATATCCTTTAAATAGCGGTTAATACCGTTAAAATCACTTTTAAACTAAGTAGGCTTATCCCTATACTCTTTATCTTTAATATTTACCTAAAGATTTATATAAATTTACCCTATTATCATCTATAGTATCAAAAGCCAATGTTATAGCGAAAGTGATAACAGCATTACGCTCCCTGCAGGCAAACGATGATGTATTTAAATCGTTAAATATAAGAAAAAGCCTACATGAAACTGCTGTTTTAAATTTATCATGGTAATATAAAACTTTGGTTTGAAAAAAAAAAAAGATGGATGAACTAGCTTTTAAAGAATTAACGTGTTTAAAGGTTATAATATATTCTTTAACTTACCAAACGGTACGAATTCGTTCAGTTAGATAATTATATGCGAATACAAGAAAGAGGTAGAAAGAAACGGTTTGAAACCGTAAGACGAATAAAACCACCTATAAGATATTACTTGAAAAAACGAATTTAAGCCGAACCTAATTTTAGCTTTACCCTTGAAATACGATTCTAAACCGACTACGTTAAATAAAAACAGCCTATTTATACTAACCTTATCAAAACCTCAGCGCTGAAAGCGCCCCCTTGGTTCGAAAACCAAAAAACGCCCTAGGAACTTTACCACGGACTCCTTTGTTACGAAAAAGGATATGACATACCGTGAGCTTAACTTAAAGCTCCCTTATAAAGGTATTATCACCACCCCAAGTTATCTCTTCGTATAATCCACCTAAACAGAAATCTTCGCTTTAATCGACTAAGGCGTATTTCGTTTTAAACGTTTTAACCTAGCTATTTACAGTAATTATAAAATTTTACCAACCCGCTTCGTTTACAAAGTTAAAAAATGAAACCGGTTTACCTTACGAAAAGATCCGCCTAATTGTTAAATGATATAATGACGAAGGCAAAAATGATATTATAACCTAATTACCTACGTTATAATGGACTAGTTATTGCCTGATTTTAATGTTCGTGGCCTCCATTAACGAATGATATCACCTGTATATGGAGATTTAAAATATAACATAGGTATATACACAATTTAAGGAATGGCTTAAACGATAGATTTACACCGATATACCTAAAAATCTTAAGTAATATTACCCGTTTGTAACGATTTTACGTATTTTAAAAACATTTTATAGCTCAGCCGAAGCCGGTGTCTACCAGTACTATACCTATTAAAATATTATAAAAATCGACTCGGAATAATTTGATTCACCTTTGACCCATGTCTATTGGTATTGACACTTCGTTTGAAGGGCTTTATACTGATAGGTATATAGACAGACGACACCTTGATGTTGTGTACCACTTCGTTTTCTGTTTCTAAAAGATGGAAACTATTGGAATCTGCTCTAAAAGCTAAATATAAGACTTAATTAATGGAATAAAACGTAATATATTTTAATAGCACTACTATCACCGTCGAAAACAGCACTTTACGCCTTGCATAAAAAGGTTAGCTAAACAAAGTTTCTCTTGTCATTTTGGATAACGTAAAACATGCTGACCAATATAGATGCCAATGTATATGAGGCGCTTGGGTTGCCTCTGTGGCATAACCAGAGACAGTATTAAACCTCTCTGTCGCTACGCAGTGCCAAACCAACCCGACGGATGATTATGTAAATAGGTTTCATCCTAGTCCTCGGCAACGAAACGCCAGCCTGAAACAGCTTTACACTCCGAAGAAACATTATCTATTGGAGCTTTACCAAGTGTAAGAGGGTTACGAGGAGAGTTTTGGATTTCGAGATCTATAGTATGGTTAGAAGCTTCGATTAGGACATTATCCTGGCGATAACAGTCCGGATAATTATTTTTAATCTTAGTTTACACCCTATCGTTCTTGTTGTATATACTAACTCCTTTTCGCTTTATAAATGCCTGGTCAAATTGAGTATTACGAACTACAAACGTTTAATAAACTATATTATAGCATTAAACGAGTTATATAAATGCTGTAAAATCGTAGAAATAAGGTGGATCGATGGAAAATCCAACCTAACGGATATGATAACCAAGGCTACGTCGAACGGAGCCTTGGAAATACTTAAATCAATAAATATACTGTTTATTAGAGTTTCTGAAGAGGTTTTGCAACCCTAATAAGCTACCATACCACTTTTTTGCTAATTCAAAATGACTTATATTACACTATATACACCAATCCCTCATTTTGCCTGTTTAACCTAATTATTCGCGCTGATTACCGGTTTTACTTTTATTTAAACTTATTATTCGTATCGATTCCCGATTTTACTTTTGTTTAACCTTATCATTTCGTACCGCTCCTAACATTTTACTACTTTTTCTTTACATAATTTGACTCAAAGAACTAGCGGACTTTTGGTTTTACGATATCGTACCAATTCTAGCATATAACCTCTTTTGTTTTTTGGCCTTTAAATTATGTTTATAGCATTTAAACGATTATTTTGTAAAAATCCATAACATTAATGTGTAAAGTATTATACTATGGCCGGGTACACTAACTCGGACCGAGGGGTATCTTTTTATCAATTGAAGGTAAAGAGCAACATCGTTACGTCTTTACTATCCTCCTCGTCACTTTTCCTCTTTATATTAAAGTTATCTCTATTACCATTCTCCAAATCATTAATGCTAGTAAAAATTTAATCTAACGCCTTATTAGTTATGCCTTTAGGTAAAGGCGTAAGTGGTGGTTTAATATCCTTACGGCGGCATACGATAACGTCGTTAAACTCAACTGCGTAGTATATACGCAAGCCCCGTTTTCAGATGACGACAACGGTTACCGTTTCCCTGGTTCGCTGGTTAACACCTGTTACTGATTAATATAGACTTGTTTTAGTTATTTCCAGTCGCGATTGTTTTTCGAATCACTTCGAAAAGTATATCTTTATTTAATGAAATTTCTAAGGTTCCGCTAAAACTTACCAAAAAGCCAGCGAACGCGTAATTCGGCTTCGTTCTACAGCTCTAAGCTCCCCGGAATGGGTGCGTACGAGTTATCAGTCCACTCGTAACGGTGGAAACGGTTCGAACGACCCTCACTTTCGTAATAATCGCCAATAAACTTGCCTGCAGTCACAGACTCGACGTACGATACGTAAAGCGTATTCATTACCGACCCGAGGTTGCGGATTTAGGTGAATAGATTTAACTTCTTACGTGTTAGAGAGTCCTTACGGCGTACCGTAACGATGCGGAGTTTGAGACCGCGAAGCAAGTCCGCCTTGTACATTTTATTTTAATAAAATTAAAAGTATACAAATAAATGGATTATAGATATACGAATCTTGGCGTAACTTCACCAAGCTACTTTTACGGCGTAAAGGGGGTCCTACAGGTAATGGGGTCTTTACCTATAGTGAGAGAGTAAGGTTTATAACTTTAAAAGCCCTCTGCTTTTCCTCCTAGGATTTGGATAAGGGGGAAGAAGAGGAGGGAGAGGAGGGAGGGGGAGGGGGTTTCGGCGGCAGCGGCGGGAAGGGGCGAGACGGAGGCATCAATAGGGTTGTGAGGKGTAGTGGTAATGGGGCTGGATGGTGTGGCAGCGGCGGAGCTAAGCAGCGAAGCGGTGAACGGGGTAACGGCGGCAGGCGGCGTGGCGGCAATAAAAGAAATAATACCCGAGAAAGGCAGGCTGCTGCTGTTAGTGGTGGTAGTACAGACGGTAGTGGCAGTAGCGGCGGCGGCGGCAGCGACGCGCCGCCGTTTACATGCCAAACGACACCTTGCGGTTCGGTTCTTACGCGTTATATGTTCGAAGAAAAAGGTTAGTAATGGAGATTGTTAATTAACCTACCAATAGAACGGTTAGTTTTGACTAAAAAAAATAGATGTAAAGCGTGGATACGGTTTAATTTGCTTGATAGGGTTAAAGATTAAATTAAAATAGGGATATATATTTGTTTGAATTACGCGCTTTTAAAAGAGAAAGAAAAGAAGTTTTGCCTATACCGATATCGATGTATCTTTTTATACTGAATCAATACGTGATTACGTAATTACCTCCACGCAATTACCCCTATACAATCACCTCTATCAAAAATTACGAAAGGCATTATTACCAATTATATTGCCCCATCTAACTATATTAACCAGACTCGAATCATAAACATTACCTCAAACAGACTTTGCTAATCCTAACCGAACTTGCTAATTTAAACCTTTTTTCAATTAATGCAACAATAATACTGTTACTACTAAAACTTGCTAATTTAGATCCTTTGCAATCGATATGGCAACAACATTACCACTATAAAACCTACTAATTTAAACTTTAGTAACCACAACTACACTATTACTACTAGGCTATGGGTATGGAGTATATATAAGGAAGAAAGAAAAGATTACCTATGTAGATATTATTAGATACCCTTATAAATAGTATACGTAGGGTAAGTAATAATGTACTATATTGTAGGGTATAATACTATAAAGTATACGATAACGTGTTACGCTGAAGGCTATACTCTTGTAAAACGCAAAGTACTTTATATATAGATCGGTCTAAAATAGCTATTCCAAACCGAACAGCAATGTATAGATCGGTCTGAAATAGCTATACTAGATCTAACGGCAATGCGTGAAGCAGTTTAGAGTAGTACACTCTGGGTGAGGACTTATAAACCCTCACCTATAGCGTGCACCTCTAGATGTTCCTTCGTATCTTCATTTGTTACTACAACTTTCCTAATCGAATGATTACTCTTATGAACACCTTATTTCACGTGAATTGGTTTTAGATTTTGCCGAAAAATACCAGGATCGAATCCTCCAACTATACTATAAATATTTAAGGTCAAAACGCTCTGAGTAACCAGCATACATTTTGTAAAACTTTAATAGAAAACGTTATCATAAAAGAAGGATTCGTTTTGGTTGATATTTCATTACCGACGATAATTACAAACCTAATTTAAAAGTAACGATCAATATTATTCGCCAAGAATCTATTAATGAAAACAAAAAACTTTATTATATATAAATCGATTAATATAAAAGGAAAGCCACGTTTCTTATTACTTATTTCTTATTCAAAAAGTTTATTAAGCGTTTTATATATTTTATTGAAAGGGATTTTTTAACATTATACAACTACCGAAAGGTTTAATTTCTCCCCTTAGTATATGATAAATATGACCCATGCTCTATATATACATGAATAGTTATACTCGTCAGTTCGTTTTACGATAATGAAGCTAATAATGATAACTTTTTTTTAATTATCATTTATGTACAAGGTTAAAAATAACGCTATAAAGTATAATTATTACACTGAAAAAATTAATAACGTGGGTTTTTTTATGTAAAAATTAGGTTTCGCTTTTAAATCAGCCCTATAAAGTGTCCCCGCCTCCGCAAA
>JASMMZ010000001.1:29136815-29161652 GCA_038502455.1 Anisogramma anomala | reverse complement strand
AAAAAAAAAAAAAAAAAAAAAAAAAAAAAAAAGCCGACGTATTATACAATGAAAAAGTAGTATCTGTTTACATTGCAATAAATACAAATACACTCAAACTTAATATTAGAACTAAAAAACATTGATTTAATGTCGAGCTAACTATTTCTAAGCGCTCCTTATAATACCTCCAATAGTTATTTTACTAGTACACTTTAGCCTTAGCGAAGCCATAAAGTAACTTTAAGATACGCAAAATAATTGTGGTTAAGTGTTACTGTCGAAGATTTACAAGCATATAGATGGAAATACGACGTTTAAGATGTTTTTCTAACTACATATAAAGTTATATAATATGTTAAAATTGAAGATGAGAGTTGGAAGGAGTATATCAAAAAGCGGCAAACATTCAAAATAAACGATAGCTTACCCATTACAAAGTGAACCATTAGGTTATAATATCTTTTTTTCCATCTTCGTTGTATTACTAAAATTTAGGCCTGTTTTTCCTACAGGGGTTTCCGGTTGTATCTTCTACCTTACAAACGAAACGAATATAAAAAATCTTGTAATCGCTGTAAATGGGTAGGTCAAACTCTTTAAAACAAAGAATACCTTATTCTACCAGAGCCTAAATTTCCTTATATGCTAACTCCTCAAAAAGGTTACTTAAGGTTATAAGAACACCGTTACAGTGAAACTTCATACTTGAGTTACAGTTTTCTGCTTTTTTTTAGATAATAAAGAAATCCGTAACAAAGGCTTTAAAGTGTTTCTTATTTTTCGAACCAAGTAAACGCTCTCAACGACGTGATATTGGTTTCGCTAATGTATGGTAATCGGTATAACGAGGTGGTCAAGGTTATAAAAAGGTATCCGGAAGGTACATTAATTTCGGGGAAAATCTGTATTCGTGATTAAAAAAATAATTTTGTTTATATGATCTATCAAATTACGTTTGTGAGCTTTTATCTTCTATCTTTTCTTTTCTATACAATCGTATTATTATCTATAGAAATGAATTCGTATTGTCTAGTAAATCCATGAATATATAGTATCCTTCAAATCTGTTAATCTTCCAAATATTAATCCAACCGTTTTTTGTTTTCGAAACTAAAACTTTAAATTATAATAATCAATCCAAAACGTCAGTTTCACGCAGGCCGTTCCTTATTACCAGTACTGTCGGTAAAGTCCCTCCTTATTCCCATGAATGTAAAAAGTAGAAGAGTAATCGTAAAGATTGGTAGTGAATATTGGAGATAGTAAAATAGATCAAAAGGAGAAGAGGCCTCGGGAGAATATACGCCTCGAGTGGGAGCTTATAAGCTTTCAACCAAGAAATGGCACTCTACTATACATTTTTCAAATCTCTCTTCTGGGCATTGGCACTCTACCGTACATTTTTCCAATATCGCTTCCAGGCATTGATACACTATTATACACTCTGTAAGAGTACATCTCATAAAGTGGCACGTTACCTTACATTCTTAAAATGTGCAACTAGTAAATTGTCCGCTTATTAACTTTAAATATATATGATGATACACACACAAACAATCTTTCCTTTCTTTATTACGGCTCATATCCGTTCTCCCATAACTATAGTCTAATTTTTAGTATAGCTTATAACCATAATTTCTGAACAGTAGTTTGATTTATTATGTGATTCGTTTCCTTAATTCAGTAGTAACAGTTTACATTATAGTATAAAATTTGTGAAGGTTTAGATTAGCAGTTGTATCCGCGGTAGTAGTCATGTTACAAAATTGTAAAGGTTGAAATTAACCGTTTGAACCGCGGTAATGATTATAATAAAGCTCTAATTAAATTTGGTAATTACTAAAGGTATAACTATTCATGGTAGTATAGTTATTAATCACGGTAATAATATAAGTGTGAAGGTACAAAATAATGATCCGTATTTCGTATTATGAGGTTAATATAAAAAGATTTATCGTTATTGGTTTAGATATAACATTTTTTTTCTTCCTTTAATAACGCCCCCCTTTTTACACCGTAAATTCCCAACTAATTAATTAGTGTATATAAACCTAAACTATTATTGTTATCAATCATTTCTACCGCTTCGATAAGTAAGTCACTTAACAATCGTTAAATTATAACCGCTATCAAAAATAAATAACACATAAAAAACGCTTCCTTAGGCGCCATTTAGCGCACTAACGTAAACTCGAGGGGCTGCTGCCGCAACCGCCCGCCGCATCGTCACCAGCACCACTCCCAACCCCACCTCCTCCAGGTCAATATCCTTTATCTCCGTCTTTATTTTCCGCTCGCCCCCCGCTACCGCCGACGCCACCAACGCTCCTATTCTCTTTCCCCCTTTTTTCCCCTCCCCACTTCACTCCACCCTATAAGAGGATGAATAAAGAGCTTCTAAAGTTATTAACCTTTCCTCTTACCAAAGGATAAAACCCCTTTTATCTGTAACAGTCACCCCCCCCTCCTCCCAACCACTTGAGGCGAAGCATAATAAAGATATAATGTGGTCCATAATATTAATGTACCCCTTAACTTATATTACTTAAATATTTTTGTAAACGAGTCGAAGGCAGTCGACTTGAATTATGTTATCAAACTATGGCTCATTAAGGTGCGCCGCGAAATCTTTTTAATACGTAAAATGCTAAAGTGGAGTATGTGAGTACATATCTATAGGCCGCTAATAAATACACCCTACGTACCGTATATTGCGTTTGCGGCCGCGTGTAAATTTCTTAGTGATTACCATTGAAGCAGAGGTTACTCAGTCTGTTACCACCGTTTCAAGCAGACTAGCAACGGATACTCCACCGTTCTGGTAATCCTAAAGCCGTAAAACGAAGCCCTATTATACGCTTGTCATCTCTACAATAAGTTTACCTTAAAGATTTAATTATAACCACGAGTAATAATTTCCCACTATATCAGTATACCGTTTCAAATTCTCTTAAAAAACAATCAAATTCGTTAATAATGTAAACAACTCAATACTAATTGATAATAGGCGTTAACCGGTGGACTAAAAGGATGGAACACATTATCTCCACCTAGAAGCGAGGATAATGTATATAATTCGTAGGTAAATTCAACGACTTCATCGCGCGTCGCCATAAAAAAGATAAAGACCTCCCTATGCCTTTGCTAAAAGGTATGTGGCCTAAGGCGCGGAGCCTTTTTTCCGGTAACACTGATAGAGGTGTCGATAGCGGCGATAGCGGTGGCGCTAATAATAATGATGGCGGTGATAACGGTAGCGCTAATAGTAACGATGGCGGCAAGGGCGGCGACGAAGAGAATAACGAGGACGACGACGCAGCGCCGCTCTCCCCATCCTCCTTCGGCAGCAATTAAGTGACTATTTTTATATTATGGCCGGCGCATAGGGCTTAAGTATAATTTATTACAAAGTGATGCAATTATTTTCCTAGAATCGTAATGAACGTAATATATTTCGAAGAAAAAAATACCGTAAAAATGAAATGTTACATAAAATGATGATGTATCAAAAGCGGTATCAGTATTAAAAGCAAAAAGTAACAAAATATCAAAAGCGATATGAATAGTAAGTTTAAACAGCGAAAAAACGTTAAAAGCGATTAATATAGCTTAACTGGAGTAAGGTTATAAAACGTTCCTAATAACTCCTACGAAGAGAATAATCGTTAATACAAGCGTTTCCATTACCGTATTTGGGGAAACTTTAGTTATTATATTTATTAGGTTGAATTTTCCATTATTATACCTTATCTCCTCGATTTCGCGGCGTTCTTACGATTGATCTCAGGCCATAATATAGATCATAAGGCGATTGTTGTTTGTAGTACCGGACATATTAATGTATTCATAAAGGGAAATAAAATAGTGAAAACTATGAAAGGGGGGAAGTTGAAGACCAATGTTTAAAATAATTGCCCGAACCATTATTATTAAAGTAATACCTAGGTCGAATACTTTAAACATAGCGTAAATTTCCGGAGAAAAAATGCTTCGAGTAAACTGTTTACATTTGATGAAACTTTAATGAATAATATTTCTATAAAGGATAAATTCGTTACGAGGCGGTAATTGGTTACTAAAAATGAAAACAAATCATATTTACGAACTATAATCGGCCTTATTAGCGAAGAATCCGTTAGTAAAGAAAAATGTAGTTTTACTACCCATATATCTAAAGGTATAAATTACAAGTTGCGCTTCGGATTTCTTATTTTCTTCGTACGTCGTTTATCAATCACCTTATATAAATTATTTAAAACGTTAGTGTAATATTTAGCGGCAACTAACAAGTTAAACACCGCCTTCGGTTATATTATTAATACGATGCAAGTTCTACATATATTTTAATATCTACATTCTTTAATTTGTTCCACTCTAGATCAGTTTACTAGGGTTACTTTTTACATTTATCCCTTTTATATGAGGCCTAGAATAGCGTCTCAAAACGTGATTATTATACCGTTAAAGTTAATAATACGATTTTATGTTAAATACGGTTCGCTTTTAGGTTGGCCTTCAAAAGCTTACTCTCTTTTGATGTAGAAAACTAGTCGTTATATAACGTTAGTATATCATCCGTTTACATCCTAATAAGGACAAACTTTTCCCACGTAATCTTAAAACTAAAAGGTAAAGGTCAAAGGTCGAGCTAACCATTCCTAGCTGCCTCTTATAATGCCTTTAATAGGTATTATAATAATATATCCCAACCTTAACAAGTTCGTAAAAAGTTTTCAGGATACGTAAAATCGTTTTGCGTGGGTAATACTTTCGAATCTCTGTAGTAATATGGGCGTAAATACAACGTTCAAGCCATTTTTCCGACTATGTATTAGCCTGTATAATATCACGAAGTTCGACATAAAGGTTGTAAAACCTGTGTAGAAAGGCGGTCAACGCTAAAATGAAACAATGGTATACTCTTTGTAAAGTAAGAGATTAGGTTATAAGTTTTTTTTACCGGTTTCATAGTACCTTTTCAACTAAAAGGCTAAGTTTTGTATGAGACTTACCAACCTTATCGGTAAACTTATAGAACAAATGTATGGGGAAAATTCTATAGATTCTATAAATCGTTAATTTAAACCTTTTACATCAAAGAACGCCTTACTCGATGAAAAAAGAGATTTACGTCGAAATAAACTATTTAAAATAGACAATTAAGGTGGTAATAATGTTCTTTCGATTAAGCTTTAAGTTTAAATTATTGTTTGTTGTTTCTTTTTACGTAATAGAGAAATTTGTAACAATGTTTTGATGTATCGTTTGTTTTTAAAGCCAAGTAGGCTCCCTTAATAGCATCGTACTAATTTTATTAATGTAGGCGGACTGGTTTTGTATGGTAGTATAGGTTGTAAACGGATATTTAGGAGGTACATAGGTTTTAATGACGATTTGGATTCGTAGTTGTAAAAATGTTTTTTTTTATTACTCCTTAAATTACCTTTTTGAGTCGCTTTCATTAACCACTTTCTTTTTATATTAACGTACCATCATCTAACAAAAAAAGCTCGGGTCATTCAATAGGTTTGTAAGTATGTCGTAGCCCCTACATCACTCAATTATTTATAAGCCAGTTTATCCGTTCTATGTTCTCCAACCCATACCTTTAAACTATAATAACAAATTTAAAATACAAGTCTAACACGGGCTATTTATTACAGACAATTCTTTCGAAACATTACTCTTAACCTATAGAGAACGTGATTCTGTCATGTTTTTCAGCACAGTATTTACTTTTTGCTTAGTAGTTAATAATAGTACTAAATCTATATAATCTTTGTGGTAGACACCGAAAATAACAGTGTTTAAATTAGAAAACTTGGGACGGATATATTATTTACAACGGAAACCGCAATCTCAATTTTCTTTCCTTTAAACCAATACCTTTTATTATTCTAATTAATAGTATATATACATTTTTCAACGGTTTATGGTACTGTTCACATTTTCCAATACCTCATAGTACCTTTATTCGCATCTATTTATATTTATTGTCGACAATTCTGGCCTTATTACGCCATTTAGTCGAGTTGAAGGCTATACCAGTATCGTAAGTAATTCAGTCTAAATGTCCTAATTAAAAGTTTAACCAGAAGTCTAATAATACATTTCAGCAATCCGCAACGAAAGCGTTTTGCTTAAACTTCGCAGCTTGAAATAATATTACTACGTTGACGGTATAAAATACAGGCTACCTGTGAAAGTACGTCATATTTATAATAAACTCGTTGTTGGTAGGGTCTTCCAATTCCCTAATACATCCTTAACAACCGTTACTTAATTTAATTTTACCGGGCGGCCTATTAACGTAGCTCTTAATGCGTATAATCAGACGTTGCAACGTTATCGTTTCGATTGGTCGAATTAACAGTAGTATTTCGTTGTCAAGTAGTGGATGTCTTGTTCAAATTTTGGCTAACCGCTAGCTAGTTTACGTAATGATTTGTATGGCCAAATGTTTAGCCCATGCCCTAGTGTAAAGTACGCATATACTATATTATTTACTTCCAATATATCAAGCAGGTACAAAACAATAAATTAAACTTGAAATTATTACAGTTAACTTTACTGTAAGTAAAGTTGACCTATTGTATTTAAAATACTTTTATTCAAATACTAGCAGCTTTTTAGTTTGTGCACGCACGCCAGTGTAATTAACCAATTCTTTCCAGTAAGCGTTAAACTACAACATCGTCAACTGGTCAAACCATCTTCAATTTTAATTAACCTTTAAATCGAATTGTACTCATTTACACTTGAATTAACTTAAATTTTTATTTCTTACCTTACAGCTCTGAGGTCCGACTTTATCTACTTTTATAAAAAGATCTTCCGTTATAAACCCATATGAGCCTTTACTCTATCCATGATAATCCAACAAGTCATCATTGTCAATTCCTTGGAAGTTTTACAGTTCACTAGCATATCCCTAACCCCCGCCACATGATTTGAGCTTACCGGGCTGTGTATTAACATAGCTCTTAATACGTATAGTTAGCCTGTTTCTGTTCACAAAATTTTCAAGGGCCTTATTTATTGTTATATTGGTTAAAAAGTTATCAAAATTATCTATCCAGTTAATTTACCAGAACTCCTTAATCTAGCGCCCTTTGTAGTCTTCGATGAGTGTTATTTCGTCGATTATCAAGCGTTTTTAGTAGTAATTACGATATTCGAAAGGCATTCTAATAAGCTTTTCAAGTCAGTACAAATTACCACTGGGATAGAAGGAATATTTAATTACATAGTGATCAAGTGAAGGGTTTTCTAAAATACTATGCCTATAAAGAAGCCATTCATTATACCGTAAAACTTTAAAGCCAATATACTTCGTGTAATCCCTTTGTATTTAACAAATTTCAGTGTATTAGTTTACCTATAATGTTAAATTGATCTTCTCGCCTATACTTATTAACAAGGGTTGTTAGGAAGTCGATTTGTTAAAACAGGTCAGTATCATTCATAAAAGACCTATACATAAATATTATGAACTTAGCTTTCGAAACGTCTATTAAAACTATATTAATCTCTTAGTCTAGGTTTTTAATTTTCCATTCGAACCTGTTATTTAGCCGGTTAAACTTATCACATATCGGGTTTTGTATTTATTTCACGATAAAAACGCTGTATAAAGCCTCCAGTAAGCATATAGTGGTAATATAGTTGGCATAGGCACGCTATTACAGGTAATGTTAAGCATTATACACGTTAATATTATCGATTATGGCTAAGACAATTCCCTAACCATTTTGGCGAAAGCTAAGGACGGTATTAATACTAAATATAGGGATTAACGGCCCATTAAAGTGAAGTTGACTGACCTTTGCCAGCGTTGTAACCGGTTTACGATTTCAAAACATAAAGTTTTTAATTGCCTTTTATACCGATATTATAAAGCCAGTCGTTTCAATAAAAAGGGTATCGTTAACCTATATACCTCCTAGGCTGAAATCCTTTTTTACGTTACTAGTGAATACGGGTCGTATATTCAAGACTTTATACCCAACCTTAACTTAAAGTGTAATTGGTAGTTAAAAAAATAAAAAAGACCTGTTTTAGTTAGTTTATATAAAGCCTTAAAATATCGTATTATCATTTTGAAAAGATAAATTAGCCGTAGTTCCCGTAGCAATTCCTGTAATATTATCCGCTGTAAATCCATTGTTAATTACGTGTAAAAATACGTTATATCTCAGCTATTAAACGTAAACTCACCTTTAATATTAGTTGGTAAATTTGCTATCAAAGCGGACATTAAATTTTTGCTAATTTTTCAAATCGTTGGCAATTACTTAAATATCTAGGGTTTATCTTTATTACTGTATTATTAAGCTATTTGGTATAATTTTGTGTACGGCTACCCCGTGGTTTTGCTTTTAACCTCGCAGATAATACTCGATTTGAAAATCATAACATTTGAGTTTCAGAGGTGAAAATAAGCTTTCAACTCGAATAATAAAATTAATCTATATAGTAAGCCGTTAATCTCAACCCTATCGCTTTTATTGAAAGGTTTTCCCAAGTTTTTAATAATACCTTATACTCGAAGCTTTAGTGTTAAGTTTTCGTTATCCTTCTTCTTTCTACTTACTCAAGCAGTATTATAAATATGACCTGGTATGTATTCCTCTTCTTTAATATTTCCTTTTTTTTCGAGGGTCTTCCGAGCCAGCGGAATTATATTTGTTTGTCGATAATAGGTAAAGACGGTTTATATTGATTCAATTGTTCGAATGAAGAGTTTTTATTGTTAGTAGCCCTGATATAAAGTTTAGTCTGCGTAGTACGAAAAGTCATAGGATCGTTAACAGTTTCAATAAGTACTTGAAATTTAACGAAACTTAAGGTCTTATAAAGGCCCTTTTATTTTCAAAGCTTCCGCTACATGAGGACTTTCTTTGGTACCGGCAGGGTAAACAGGTCGAGTATCGTAGGGTCGTTCCTGGTATTAAAAGCATCGCTAACCTGGCGGTGTGCCAATTCCTTTCGTAGTTTTCCAGTATTTTTCCATAGGCTGCCGCTTGTTTTTGGGTACTTATTAATAGAGGTGATTCACTTGTTAGACGTAGGTTCGTTTTAAAGACCAGTAATATTAGTATTAGGCCGTTAGGGCCCATAATATCGTTTAGGCCTTTCGCCGCTATTTGGAGGCGTGTTTCTGGATCCTTAAAGCTTTCAATTTTTAGCGTAAGGATATTATACGTTTAGCGAAGTAAGGCGTATAGCTTTTTAACCTTTTAAATGCTTTAGTGGACCTTTACATGCACCTATTCATACTAAATACCTATTATCTTAGCATCTTCCAGAAACTCTGTCGCCGTAAAGTTAATACTGTTATTGTAAACAACGATATTAAATAGGATTAGGTACGTGTTAATCCAAAGTATTTTTAGCTTTTCCTATATATCCTTTGCCAAAAGAGATTTTGAAAATTTAGCTTGGTTAAAATTTTTTTCGGAGTCAATGACATAAAGAATAGGCTCTTTATTCAAGTAAAACACATTGATAAGAACCTTACAGTTAAAATTCTTATCGTTTTATAATGTAAATTTTAATTTTCGGAAGGATTAAGCATTGGTTTGGAAATAGAAGTAAAGCTTTCTAATAGCTTTCAGGGGAAAATATCCTATATATTCATACTTTACACAGCTCAAAACTTTATATAACATATTAACAAGTATATAGTTGAATAAACGGTATGGTTAGCATATCTCCGACTTTATTAGGTTTAATACCACTATTTCAAGGCCTTTAAATAAAACCATAAGTGCCTTTAATTAAAGTTTAAAGGAAATCTCTGGCCAATTTTAACTAGCTCGTCAGCGTTAACGTCAACGTTAAAGCCGAGGATTTTTCTATCTTTTAAATGAGAAAGGAAAAGAGTAGATAACATATAGATAAAAAGCGTAGTCGAACTAATAATACTTTAAAATATTATTATATCAACTAAAGATAATCATTCGCCTAATCCAAAGCCAACTTTAACTTTGCCAATATCGTAACGACTAATTTCAGTAGTTGTAGTACTTTCCCTTTGTAACACCACGTACTACAAATAAACTTTTATCAAGTACTTTACTGTACTTATTTTTAGAATAATAAATTAAAATGTATGGTCCGCGTAACGATCCTGGAGATTAAAAGTATATAAAGAATTAGTGACTTAGTTAAGGTAAAGGTAAAGGTTTTCACCGATTAAATGGTATAAGAAAGCCAGGTCGGCTAATTACTAGGCCGCGTTAAAAACAATATTTTTATGCCACTTAATTTTCTTACAATCATCGTTACCTTTAATTGGCTTATCGCCTTCAAAGTTTGCGATTTAGTCTTAATGATCCCGTTTAAACCTAATAGAGTATTGGATATAATATATTACTTTTGACTTACTTTGTTTAGCCGATAGATGACGACTGAACAAATAATCAAATTTACCACAAATCTAATATTTCTTGTTACTATTACGACAATACTTTTTATAATTAATAGGTCCGTTTTAATCTTAAGCTTATTAGCGTTAACGTGGCAGTTGCCTTTGATTCAAAGTTAATATACCAGATATTAAATGTTGAATGCGACCGTAACCATATTTACAGTTAATGTAATTAACTACCGTAAGGTTTTCTTTATTGAAATTAGGTAAATTACCGGCTTGGAGGTATATATGAAGCGAGTTTGACGTATATACCATTACAGTTGCAAGTAAGGAGAGTAAATTGTTCAAAAAAACCTTTACAAGTGGCATCTTAGCGTTGTAAATCATATTAAAACTCGTTAACACCCGTAACGGCTACCCGTACCTGCTCGCGAATTATAGCTTCGCCAATATGGGCTTTATGTAATGATCACACTAAATACCCGTGAATATATAGAAGGTGTCAGAGGGTTTATGTTATCAAGAAGGTAGCAGAGGTGCTGAGTGAACAATATCGCAACCGTGCAAGTAATGATCAAAAGCTGTGAGGCTATTCAGAATATACTGAGACTGAATACTTAGATTGACAACTGAAGAGCTATGAAAGAAATACTATCTATGCGGTGCTGACCGTGTCCTTATATCTCTATCCTTCATACTGTCTTCAGTACTGGACCGCTGGAGTCGCTGTCGGTCCCATCGGTCCTTCCCTGTCCGGGGTTGCTGACATAAGAGAAGTTCCCCGCCTGATTCTAGACTTCAGGCTTTCTAGTGGCGCAGTGTTGCATACTGGCCTGCTTTCTGCCCAACCTCTGTCCGGGTTATAACACTTTACCCATTATTTTCTGACATAATATTAATATGTGAAGCATGTAATTTAATATATTCATTAGTATTTCCCCCTATTTTTTCTTCAATATTATTGTAGTCTATATTTTAGTAGCATAGTTTATATAGTATTAGGTAAAGTGGACGTTGTATTTGAATTAGCTTTTTATATTATCGAAAACTTCATAAAAGTTGATTCTTCAGATTAGAATGGTTAGGTAGAAATTTTTGGTGTTCTTTGTAAGAATTTCAGGAAATAATGAGTAAAAACTAAAAGCGGGAATTCGTATTCACTTACCGATATTTAAAGAGGGTATTATCTTTACATTGGTAAGGTTATATAAATTTTCGTTATACTCTTCTATATCGTTCCAAATCTTGCCGAAATTCGTTAAAAAAATTTAATTGATATTAACAATTTTATCAGGTTCTGGAGGCAGGTCACGATAGTTATCTAATTTTTTTTTTCTGGCGATTTAATCCTTAGAGCCTTCGAAGTACAATATTAAAGGTAATTTCCAGTTGCTTAGACCGAGGGGGAAAGTCCTGTAGTAAAACCAATAGTAAGCTCTTATATGTAGGTAAACTTGCCGTAAAGAGGTTTTTAAGGGAATTTGCGTTTTAAATAAAAGTATTGAGGAGTAATATAAGCTTGAAGTTTTTGAAGGACTTAAAGATTTTACTTAATTGACTGGTGGAAAACGTGGACGTTTATACCTCTTGCTATATTAACAGCTGCTGCTTTATATTCTTTACCTCCACCAAAGGCGTACTTCCCGCTATTACGTAAAGGAGCTAGACTTCCGAGCAGGTTAATAGACTCTTTATAGTTAACGCCTAAAAAGGCTTAACTTAGCTGGGAGTAGAAGAGAATTCTCTTAAATCGCGTATAAGGGCATTGATTTTAAGGGTATTTCTCGATTTGAGTAAATTTAAAGAAGTGGTTTTGCAGTTCTGTGAAGCCTTTTTTTTAGCATTTAAATCCTTTTCCGTTTAAGTTTTGCCTTTAGCTTTAACTTAATATCTTTTTAGACCTTTTTTTACATGTTAATAGTCTAGTCATCAAAGACATAGTAGAAATTTCGGAAAACGCGGTCGCTACAGTTAAGTTTTTCGCCTCCGTCTTAAAAATGTAATAGCCAACGAAATTGTCAAGGTGATTTTTCGTTAAGTCTTCGTCCATCTCTTACTATTAAAGATCTTTATCGTATTGCTTCGAGAAAAAAAAGGGATTCGAAGGCTTTAATCCATTTTTAAAGTTTTTGGGAAGTTGTTATTTTTAGGATTGAGGTGCCGTAGGAATTGATGGTTTGACGTAAAGTGGACTTAACGATGTGGAATCGTAAAGGCTTAGTATTTTGGCGTAAAGTTGCGCGACGTGGCTATATTGACGCAACTTATCGATTTTTAGTATTTTCGATTAATGTAGCGATTTTAACGATTAAATTGGAGTAGAGAAAAAGAAAAAAGTAAAGTAGGGGCAAAGGTTTGGTATGAAGGGTACCGTTGATTATTTTTATTAAAGGGCGAAGGTTAAAAATTATAAGTTGCAGGACTTATTCGTTTTTGTAGTAATAGCACCTATATTAGTACTAACTTAGATTTTTTCCAACTTACTAATTTGAGACTTTTAGCGGTTAATCTCAATGCTCTTTAAGTAGGATCTTTAGTAAAGATTTAATGGTGTTTTTAATAGCGATACCGTCGTTATCTCTGGTGTGCCGTAGAGACTGACGCAGCTTAAATATCTTCTTTATGTTCTGCCGTAGAGACCAATACATTAGTAAACGCCCTTCGCAAGATTCGTTACTTCACCCTAGCCACCGTTCTTAATGTAAAGCGTAACTGGAAGTATTTTTTTCTTTTAATTAGCTTATATATGCTTAACCTAACAAGCATTAATCAGTGTTAGTTAGGCTTTAGACGTTATAACGTTGTCAATTCAATTGTTTGAATTAACACTAGTATTATGTAGTCAAATAGTAGACGTTTTATTTTAGGTTTAACACACTACTAGTTGTTCTACATAGTAATTTATATGAACAATTGCTTGGCATGTACCGAAGTGTGAAGTGGGTGCATACTGCACTTGTTTGTATCCAATATAGTAGGTCCGCACAAAATAATACACTAAACTTGCAGTTAGTATAGTCGCCTTCACTATAAGTAAATTTGACCTACTGCACTGCAAATACTACTTTTCCTCCACTAGTAATTAAAGTCTATATCGTTTTGAAAGCGGAATTGAAACTGTTGTAGGGATTATAAGTGTAATTAATACTCGCAGCGAAACTTTTTCATAACTTTTAACGTTTTCTTTACTATTTATGTTTACCTTATTACATAAAGCCTCCGTAAAAGTCGTTTTATGGCCGGGTATCCAAATCGACAGTATAATATTTTTAATTTTATTTATATCAGCTGAACAGCTTCAATTATACCTAATTGAAAGAAAAACTACAAGTAACGAAACTTCAACTGAAACGGTACGGATACGTTATCCAAGGCGGGAATAAGTGCATCAGTCGTATTTAGAACCTTGATTCAGAGCTTATTGAAATCAGCTAATAATAACAAAAATCACGTTTAAAATTTTATTATATAAAATTCAACCGTTTCGAATAGCGTATTTATAACGATTATATCGATTAACGACACTTCGTTTTTAAATAATAAACTTTCTAGTATTATCCACGGTTGAGCTGAAATTTTGAAAATTTCAGTGCGAACGCATCGAATTATCGCTTTCCGGCGGTCGGGATTTCCATTAAGCTGGTATCTGGTATAATAACTTCAAATAAGTTACTGTACCCATTGAAACAACGAAAATTACGACGCTATATATACATTCAACTCTTTATTTTCGGAATCCCAGCATACGATATATAGAACAAAGTACTTTATAGGCCTATAAAAATTCACTGGTGGGTTTAATTATCTTGTGCTATTGATTAAGTCTTATCTTCCCCAAAGTTTCCTTTTTCCAAGATATACATGTAAGAATAAGCGTCAAATTTATCCTTTACGCCTTTGCAGTCGGTAACCTACATTGCAAAATAAGCTTTCGTCTGGTACTTAGGTAAGTAATTGGCTAAAGGTGAGATTTTAATACGAATTTGATCGAATGTTAAATAATTAACCATATAATGACCAACCTTACCGTATATAATACAACTATTCCAAAAAAAAAAAAAAAGTTAAAACTCTATGTATTCTTCTGTAGGTATTATTATGCGCGTAATTAATTCTATATTTAATTGTAAGGTCATCCTTATTCGTAGCTATTTTATCCCCGGTTTCTGGGGCTTTCTATTTAATATCTTTCGTTCCGGTAACCGTATTCAAAGCGTTTATTTTATTTTGCGTGTATTTTTAATCATAGTTTTAAAACGTAATATATCATTTTGGCGAAGTTTACCTTGTTCTTTTAGCTATTGACTTTGGTCGTTTTATCTACAAATACTGATCCCAAACTTATTTATCGACGTATCGAAGTTTCAAATGAAGTTTGATCACTTTCACAAAAAGCCTCCAAGGTTTTCCCCCACTTACATTATATAATATTAAAATCTGAGTTTCCTCTGTATATTTTTGTAATTACTTAAATGAACAGTTCGTTTCCCTTCTATGTTGGTTTAAGGGCCGTCTAAAATTTCCGGAACTTCTCTCATAAAGTGGTAAACACTTTCTACAGGATTTGATCAGCTTTTTCACGCTAATTCCTCACGCATTCCCAAGAATACCCGTTTAATCCCTATCGTGAAATTGGTAATTTGTTTCTGTATGGAAATTTGTTTTTCAACGATAATAATACTCCGTACCTATATTTACCTACTTAAGGTGATATCTATACCACTGATCAACCTACCTAATTAGTATTTTGGGTAAAATAACATAAAACTGTAACATCTTAATATCTAGTTTTTCATCGGTATTTAACATTACACGTATATTATTACCAAGGATATTGTATAGTTTTCCACTATAATTTTCTTCCTTATCTCATGGTCATACAAAATTAGAAAATTTTATAGGGTTACTCCTATCAATGGAAAAACTATATAGTAAGAAGTTGCGGTATGAATCTTTATCATTAGGCATTAGTCCGTAAAGATAATATTATCGTTTTAAGTCGCTTATATTATCTCCGGACGCGTCGTTTTCCTTATCCGTACCGCTTTTATTACGGACGAACTACTTATCAACTATACCCAGGGAGTAATCTTATTTATATCTCTATTTTAAAGTGTGTTTTTAAACGGGTCCATATTTAACCCAAGTAGTAAATAATTTTTATCCCCTTTCTCCTTTTTTATCGATTCCTCCAACTCTGTCTTCACTTCGCGGAATAAATTTAGTTTCTATAAACGCTTTACTCCCGGTGTTTGGAAAGTATTTTATCGTTTCTTATCCATCATTTCAAAACACCGATTTGAATACTTTTCCAACTAATATCCCTTTACAAATTTCATATCCATTACTTTATTGTTGGTTTATTTTAACATTTAAATAAACCGGGTCGTTGCCAACAATACTTTAACAATACGCATATTATTACCGCCGGTCGTATTAATAACCCTACTCTATTATCATCTTCGTAATATTCATAATATATTACCGTCTACTATACGTCGAATCTCTAATGTATACTACGCAAAGTCCTCCTAGAAAACATATAACAAGTCGCTTCATTTAATATCTTCGTTACAATAGATAAAAATCGTTTTTATAATATCTATATTCGCTGCAAAAGGGTCCAAATTCTCTACTAAAACTTCGATTTTACTATCCCACAAATTAAAGTCTAAATGCTGTAAGATACATTTGGAAAACAATATTTTTTCAAACAAACAATCCATACATTCACTAACTTTTGTCAAGTTTATTATTATGAACGTTATAATTGTTACAACCCAAGTATGATGGCGGGATAGGATTCAAGCCGGTGTGCAGCTGAGCCACTTAGAGCCTGAAGTTCAATATATCAGGTGTGGAACACCTCTCCTTTGTTAGCAGGGAAATGACTAAGCTAATCACGTAATTAGGATCAGTGGAATTAGTACTAATCCAAGTGATCCAGGATCAGCGGGTTCAGTACTGATCCAAGGGATCCAGTACTGAAGACGGTATGAAGGCACGGATATTTAAGGATACGGTAAGCACCGCATAGATAGTATTTCCTTCATAGCTCTTCAGTTGTCAATTTAAGTATTCAGTCTCAGTCTATTCTGAATAGCCTCACGGATTTTTATCATTACTTGCACGGTTACGATATTATTTACTAAGAATCTCTGCTACCTTCTATATACTCACGGGTATTTAGTGTGATTATTACAATAATGAGAAAAATATGAATTATAGCCTTAAGCTTTAGAAGTTAGTTACGAAATATACTTGAATTACCGGAGTGGTGTGAAAAGCTGGTTTTGAGCAGTATTTAAGATTTTTATATATTTGAGATGTAGTATTTAAAGTGGTATTGAAATAAAATGTCAAATGAAAATATGATAAATAAAGCGAGTTAAAGAAAACCCTAAAATATAGAAATAAAAGGCAAATTGAATATAAAAATCGTTTCAAATGAAGTATCTAACATGTATCAACAGTAAAATGATTTAAATGAAATACAAATAATGCATAGCTACAGGTTCATTAAACGTTTTAAATTAGTATTTTAACGTTTCACAAATGCTATAGTAGCCAAGTGGGTAATGAACTCCAATCCCATAAGTAACAAACTTTAAAAAGCGATGAAAGGCGAAGAATCAGGGTAAACAGAGTAATAAAAACGTTAAAAAGGACTTAAAAAGCTATATATATGTATATAAAAGTTGAAATGATAGGTTAGATTTTCAGTGTTCGTTTAGTAGGCGGGTATAATGTCGTATCTTAGCCTCTTTCAAGGTTTGTAAGCGGTTTAAGTACTTCTTTTTGGCCTCTTCCGAAGCTTAGAAGCGGGTTATATGTAGAGTTCAAGTTGGATAGATTTTAACGAAGGGTTTAGAAACTTGCTTATTTCAACTTACGTAACCTAATACGTGATAAGACTACTTTTAAAAAGTGTTCGGGTGCGTATAAAGCGCCAAAACGGGTTAACGGATAGTATAACAGAGCTTTTAATAAATATAACTTTAACTGAATTAATAATATAGTACTAAAGTTTTCCTTTTAAACTTAATTCAAATATTCTAGTCTTTTTATGCTTCTGGTTTAAAAGCTGCTCCCGCTCATTTCCATACTTCCGTATAGTTTTTATAAGTCTTAGTATTAAATACTTACAGTTGGGACCGCTAGAACATCCCACTCTAATTATTTAACTGAGGTTCATTTAGTTCTTCTTTGGGTTGTTTATAGTCGAACGAGTTAGCTACCAATCAGTTTTAGTAGGATCTTTTCCTATTTATCTAACCGTCAAGAACAAAAAAATAGTAAAGATTGGCAATGCATATTGAAAATAGTAAAATAAATTAAAAAGAAAAAAGGTATACAGAGAGTATACATCTTGGGTGGGAGCTTATAAGCTTTCACTCAGGCAGTGTCTCTCTACTATACACTCTGCTAATCTCTTTTCTGGGCAGTAGTACTCTACCGTGAACTCTACCAATGACCCTTTTAGGCAGTGGCACGCTATCATACACTCTGTAAGAATGTATCTTACAGAGTGGCACATTACCATACACTCTGAAAAGGTGAAACCAGAAACTTAGCCGCTTACTAACTATAGAGATTCATGATAATATCCACAAATACATTTAAAACATCATTTCTGGCCCGCAACAACCGTAAAGCTACTATAATTTCGCCATAAGATTTACTCTATACACCGTTACTAGTAATAATACGAAATCTATATAATCTTTGAGGTAAATACTAAATACAAGATGTACAGGTATAAGGCTGCTCGGGTTGAAAATATGATTGGCGTTTAGTAACATTTACAGGATGAATTTTTTGATACTCGTACTTTTCAATTCTTTATACATTAAAGTATAAGATTTTTTAAACGGTCCGTAATATCGTCCGCAGTTTCTGATACCCTGAAACGCCTTTCCTAGTATTTCCTTACATTTACTTTCTATATTCTTAAACTAAATGAATCCTTCAGTAAGATCCAAATTTATACCCATATTATAGGTGATATAATCCGAAAGAACATGATAAATTTCGTTAAACAATTTACCATGGTATCTTAGCAATATATAACGAAAACGCTCAACTAAAATTTTGCGGTTGAAAATAATGTTACCAAGTCGACGACGTATAAAACAAACTAACCGTCCAGATATATTATATTTTCATTAACCTCGTAATTGAAGTGTACGTCGTCCTATAAATAGAATTGAAACTACTATAAAGTTTACAAATATAGCTGATAGTTGTGACAAAATGTTTTGATAACGTTCAAGTTTCGTTTTCTCATATCTGTATCACCTATTACGTAAAGAAAACGAAAAAAAAAAAAAAACGCTTTACCAACGGGTATCCAAATCGTCGGTATAATATTCCCTATTTTAGCGATATTAGGTAAACTACTTTAATTATACACACCTAGGGGAAAGACTAAGGGTATCTTAACTTCGGAAAGATCGGAACGAATATACTTTCCAAAATGTAGACGAGTTAATTAATCATATTCCAAACCATAGTAGCGAGCTTATTTATATTATCTAATCAAAACAAAATTATTATTTCTATGTTCATTACATAAAATTCAACCGGA
The DNA here is from genome assembly GCA_038502455.1 of Anisogramma anomala. Lineage (NCBI taxonomy): Eukaryota > Fungi > Ascomycota > Sordariomycetes > Diaporthales > Gnomoniaceae > Anisogramma > Anisogramma anomala. The sequence goes on along the minus strand of JASMMZ010000001.1, from coordinate 29,142,708 downwards.
TCGAATCGTATATTTACTATTATTATGTATAATAACGATTCCTTGCTTTTATCAAATAAAACTTTATAGTATTCACTTATTTTGTTGAATTGGAACTTGGAAAACTTCGCTGCAAAAACGTAAAATGATCGGTGTCCGTCGTTCTAGATTTCTGCTACACCGGTATTAAATATAATTCCCAAAGCCTGGTGACCGTACCTATGAAACAGTATAAATTATAACTCTATATAGGGGTCGAACACGTTGCTGTAGCTATGAAAACCCATATTATACAGAAATAAGGTATCTCACAAGCCTATAAATACTCGCTAGTTTGTTTTGTCATTTTAGTTTGTCATGTAAGTCTTATCTTCCTCCGAGTTATTTTCTCCAAAGGTATATTCTTAAGGTTGAAGTTCGAAATCCTATTTGATACCTTCTTCGTAGGTTGCATTTACTACAAAATTAACTTACATCTGGTATTCGGGTGGGTAATTAACTTATAATTACCTTTGAACCTGAATCTACTCCTGTACTAGATGATTGAGCAACTAATAAAAGACCTTATTACAAATAATATATTGTTCTAAAAACCCGTAAAATTATGTATAATTTTACGTACATTTAGTAACATATGTTATACGTTTCGCACTTCATTATCAGGGTGCATTGACTAGTAATCCCTTTACCCTTAGTTTTCAAGGCTATTTCCTCAATATCTATCGCTTTTGTAACCTTATTTAGAGATTTTGTTTTCCTTTACTTTATATCTACTTTGAATTGTTTCGGCGAGATCTTGTTTAGTAATTGACGAATCTTTGTCTTTAACCATCCCGACTACAAATGCTAATCTGAAGCTCGCCTATCGGTGTATCGTAGTTTCAAATCAAGTTTTAAAACTCGGACAAAAGGTTTCCAAATCGTTTCTTAGTTCAAATAAAGTAAGGTTAAAGTCTGAGGTTTTACGGATTGTTTTTGTAATTGCTTAATTCAACAGTTTTTCGCCATTATGTTTTAGGTTATGAGCTATTTGATATTTTAGTATATTGGTCAATCAGGCGGTAAATACTTTTTATAGAATTTTGTTAACGTTTTCATGTCAATTTCTAACAAATTCCCAAGTAGTAACACTATAAGCCCTATCATAAATTTTGTAATGCTTTTTTGTAATAAAGTACATTGTTGCAGGATTGTAATATTTCGTATATATATTGATTTACGTAAAGTGAAATATATACTACTTTTTGACCTAACACATTGATATAACGAGAAAAATTACATTAAATTATAAAGAAATAATGTTTGGTTTTTTATATGTATTTAATATTGCTTGGATTTTATTGCTGAAGATATCATAAAGTTCGCCAGTATAGTTTTCGTTCTTATCCTATGATTTGGAATAATTCGTCAGCTTTGTAATGTCATTTTTATTAATAGGGAATAGGTGTAGTGAATAGTCGCAATAAAGGTCCTAATTTATAGGCTTCGGGTTACGCGACTCGTATCATCGTTTAACGCCACTTTCGTTTCCACCGAAACACCATTTTTTTATTTAAGGCGCGTTTACTACAGTCGTAAGAGGCTTCAAATATATTAGAAAAGTGGTTTTGTTTTTCTCTTGCTTGCCCTATTCATATTGGAGCGGATGTTTGTTAAACCTATACAGCGAATAATATTTGCGGCCCTTCTTCCTTTTTCTAGTACTCTGTATACCTCTCGTAAAATTCGGTCATTTTATTGAAGCGTCGTATACTTTATATATATAAATTGTTTTCACGTTATGACTTTCTCCATATCCCTTTAACAACCTGGTTTTTTCACTTTTTTATATAATATCTTTATATAAAGTTCTTTTACCATACGTACTTGTCTTCAAATTTGGCAAATCTTTAAACTAAGCCGTATCCAAGAAGCCTTTAGTAAAACAGCCGTATCTGCCTCTTAAAGTATTAATAACTTCACTTCGTAATTATTCTCATAATACTTGAGACATCGAGTTGCACATTGCATGCTACATTTCTATCGTTCAATTGAAACATCTTTTACGAAAATAATCTAATATATAAAATCTGTACGCCTGTTCCTTCAAGTAACGACATATCAAAGTTTTAATATTTTTTTTACCACATACAAGTCTATGTCCTTGACTGGCGTATCGATAACGTTATACCATAGTTTTAAGTTGATAATTTACAAAATGCTTCGAAAAAAAGCTATATATTAAAGAAGAATGTATATATATCCGTGAGATTTATTTAAGCCTGTTACATGAAAATTCATGAATGCGAGGTTGCCGTATATAAGTAGCTAATATAAATTAACCGAATAATAAAGTTTCTAATACACTGGGGATTATATATTGAAAACGCATCTAAAGATAAAGGGGTGAATAAAGAAGTCCACTACATAGAAAAAACATTAATATAATACGTGAAGGCGGTCCAAATAAGGTTTTTAACGCATACCAAGTAGAAAAAGATACAAATACGGTGTAACCACAAATTAGTTAAACGTTTTCAACTTGTTGTTTAACACTTTTAAATATTATACTAACCAGGTTACTAGTAAAATTGAACGTCATAAAGAAGGACTTAAATAAACGGTGAAATATAGGAAGAATAGGGGAAAACTATGTATTTGGAGTTAGAAACTAATGTATAAGTTTTAACATGGTATACGAACACTTCTAATATGGTGTTAAGTACTCGTAAAATATATATCGAGGCGTTTTAAAAGATATGTTAAGCGCTTAAAATATGCTTGGTGAGTGGTTTGGATATTGCTTCTAAGGCGTAGAATAATTGTTAGGGTGCCTTAGAAGTGGTTTTAAGCGCTTTAGAAGTATATTTAAATGGTTTTCATACTGCTTTTCAATCGGAAAAATCCTAATAAAGGGGTTATAAACTTCAGGGTTTTGGCTTACGAAGTCTAATATTTAATAAAACACATTTCAAAAAGTACGCAAATACGCCCAAAAAATAACAAAGTTAATAATAGCGTAACAGAGCTTTGAGTAAATAGGGTACTAAATGCGTGAATAATATTGTACCAAAGTTATCATTTTTAAAGTTCTTCCGTTTAACAATTTTTCCATACTTACGTGGATTTCTTGTAAATGATAATATTAAAATACGATAATCAGGACCGTTACAATATCCTGCCATAGGTATTTAGCTTAAGTTTTTCTCTTCTTTCATAAACTGTGGGTAATTGACCAAGTTGGCTACAAATCAGTGTCGGTATAGTTTCTATATTGAATACGTTAATGTATAGCAAGTGAAAAAGTAATAGTAAAATTGTTATTATTCAAGATAGATAAATACATGGGGAAAAAGGTATCCTGAACATGTAACCTTAGGTGCGAGCTTATAAACACTCACACGGAGCGTGATTCTCGATCGTACACTTTGCAAATGTCTTTTGCTAGGCAGTAGAACACTATCATGCACTTTCTAATAATAAAATTTGCAGCGTAACACGTTATCATGCACTATGTAATAGTGTATACTACAGCGTGACTGCTTACTAACTATAGGGCTATATGATAATATTCACAGGAGGAAAGTCATAATAGTTGTTCTAGTTATCGATGATATTTTCAAGTACTTCCGAGTTACAATGATATGGATAATTGCTAATCGCTTATCTCTAAGGGTAAAATCCTTTGGTAAAGCTTGTAATGGGTTAATGTATGTATGCGTACCTATTGTAAAATGCTTTGTTTTGGAGAATTTGATGATTTTGGGGGGAAACTTAAGAAATATGAGTGATTTAACAATTTTGAGGAACTTTTTATGTGGTAAAGAAGATTTATCGATTGTTAGGAAGGAGTTAAAAGAATTAATGTTCTTTGTTTGTAGGACTTCAGACTTTGCAACATTGTTAATTCAAATCGTTGGAAATAAAAGTAGTATTGTGTGTTTAAGTGGTAGATATATTATTCTAGATTTCACACTCCGATAACCGGTATACATACTGTTTCATATGGCCAATTGATCAGACCATGCCCCATTGTTTTAAAAACTACATAGATTCGATATACTTATATTAATATTATCAATAAAACTTACGACTTGCAAATGCAGAGAGTACATAAACGTTATCTGAGAGATTGCATAGATATTGGCGTTATTAATATCACTACAGCGTAAATAATAAAGTTTTTATTTGTGGGTACATACAATCATGTCAAATTCAATTTCTATGTATAAGTAATTTCTGAACAGGATAAAGCCTTTTTACATTAATAGTTTGATGGGTTTTTTAAAAGAAACCGTATGGAATATGGCGATAATGAATCATGATACTTTGTTGGTATCAGTGGCATAGCGCTATCTTTATTAAATATGAGAAGGTATAGTTATTATGAGTTTTTAGTTTTTGAAAAAAATGGACTATACTTCATAATTATCTATTTTTGACAAAAAGCTATTATTGAGTTTTGTTGGCGAAAAACATGGATAACTGTGATGGATTCAACCAAGTTGTTCTTTGAACTTATCGTACACCCCGATCATTATAATAGTTTCACCTTGGACAATTATCGTGGCTTGTAAGAATACATTTTTTTTTTCAAAAACTTTATGGAAACTAGGTAACAAATATATTCAACTTAGTCAACGAAACTTTCAAATTCGTTAATTATTTTGATATAGCTGATATCAATAATATTTTTTTTCTCTTATACTTTCAATCAACAATTAATGTATTTAAATAAGATTTTCTTGATAGTTTGTCAGAAACAACTATTACTTTCGTCCGAAAAGTCTTTTTGTAGCTTTTAGTTTGTGGAGTTACTCAGCTCCTATATTAATGAACTCGGTATATTGACAACAAAAAAACCTGCCTTTGGTTCTCGAAACTAAAATATTTTATATGATTTGAAAAAAAACTTTATTTTTTTGGGAGCTTCGGGGTTTTTACATCCCAAAATATCCTATTCCATTAAAATTACGGATCTAACATAAAGATTGAACATAGATTTTGTTAGTAAGGTATTTATACTTCAATGTATAAGGAATACAGTATAGTATTTCAAGTAGTATGGTAATATAAATTATGGATGCAAGAAGGAGAAAAGGTATCTAGAGAATGCACGGTTCAGGTGAAATTTTATAAGCTCACACCTAAAGCGTAGCACTCAAAATTACACTTTGTCGACATTATTTCTAGAGCATGACACGCTATTATGCCTTCCGCATACTTGGTTTCCTACCCTTTCTTATTATAGTAATATTGAGTTATACTTTAAATGGTAATTCTTCATTTTTTGAGGAGCTTCTTATGTATAATTTAGTAGTAACAATGTAATTTCTTGAATTCTTTTATCAGTTTTTTGGTTGTATTAGTATAATTCGTCTAAGGACTTCATTAGTTGTTTGGTAATGATAGTATCAATCTTTTAAGTTTTAAATTAATCATTTAGTAGTAATCGTGGTGTGAGTTATAGAAAGTTATTTTGAATAGTTAGTCGTCCCTATAAAAGTTGAATTATAGAAGTGTAATTATCGATTCTACGTGTTTTGAAGTAAATATAAAGAGGTGTATTGTCATCGGTCTAAGCAGAACATTTTTTCCCTTTAACGACGTATCTTCACTTTTAACCTAAGCTTCTTATCCGTTATTCAATACTTATACACCTAAATCACCCATTTCAATTAACTATTCCATAATTATATATGGATTAGTCACTTGATGAGTGCTATATATTAATTTTTTAAAATAAATGCCACTTAAAAACCGGTCGACAAGGCGCCGTCTAACGCGTTAATGACATTATGTCGAAGCCGACGTAATCACCGTACGTCACACCACTAACACCAATACCAGCCTTAATACTACTAGCATATCCTCGATTCCGGATTTTATTTTCCACCCCTTTTTTCCTGCCATCGCTATAGCCGTTGTTTCCCCC
>JASMMZ010000001.1:28307559-28426065 GCA_038502455.1 Anisogramma anomala | reverse complement strand
TAGTTGTTGTTGTTATTGTTGAAGTATATCAACCTGCTGGCTATCTTAACAAACGTAAGTTAAATTACCTACTATGGCTACTTAATTCATATTGATTAGCTTATATACTACCGCTATTTAAGATTTTAACTAATGTGAGTTAACCTTCTATTATTGATATTTAAGCTATATATGTTAACCTGGTTATTATCATTATTAGTTGTTATAACTAAATATATTAACATGTTTACTACTTCCACTTTACTTACATTGGTTAACCTATCTAGCACTATCTTTAACCTACGTAGGTAAATATATATACTGTTTTAAAACCGTAAAATAGCAGCTTTTAAACGGTTTAGTAATTAGTAAGGAATGAAATTAAGTTAAGTCCGCTGGCGGGCTGGGCGGAAAGACCTGTAGTTGTTTTCAGCCGAATTGTAACGGGATTCGAAAAAGTTAAAAGTCTTTATATTTGAAAAGTTAAAAAGCGATTTTGGAGTTGAGTGTACATAACCAATCTGTTTAACCAAGACTTATCGTTCTAATGAGTTGTTAATATAAGAGAAACTTACTTAAGGCTTAATCTAAGTCCGTAAAATGCTCTCGATATAGAGTTTAGATTCAGTTTCTCTATTATCACTGATAATAACGATAGCGAACAATTAATAGTCGCAAAATTATTAATTCAGAAGCGGGTCGAACGCGGTTAGAACAAGTTAATCAATGTGGAATCGGGGGTATTTTTCACCCGGAATATCAAGTTCAACGACATGGAAATTAACGATACGTATATAACGATATTTGTTATAAAGTAAGCCTAATTTCTTCCAAAAGTGATTCGAATCATATTTTTAAGAAAAAGTTAAACGTTATCGCTTACCTAGAGTCGTTCCGAATAAGAACTTTTTTTATTAACGGCCTCTATAAGTTGCTACGTAGCCTTCTTTACGGCTTAAGCGAATTCCGTAACGTTACGAATACATCAGATTGAAAACTCAATCTTAACGCCTAATTTATTAAGTAAACTGAATAGTTCTTGGATATGATATATAAAGTGAACGTAATATCCATATATTATAAAAACTGAATTTATAATAATAATGACAATATCTTCATTATTCAACGCAAATAAATTCCGAGATATCAAGTAATCATTATCAAGTTGAATGTCAATCATGAAAAAACCCAAGTATTTTAAAAACTTTCAATTGACGCGTTTAAAAACATAATTTGTTTCGTGGTGGAATACGGTACTAAAATGTCATTTTACCCCTGTTATATTATTAAGGCTTTTTTAAAATTCGTTAATCTAATTCAAATATTTATCATTTTCAAAAATTTGAAAGAACCTTTAAAATCGTGAATAATATTTTAAAAACCGCTTTATATAAGATTTAGCGTTTATAATATTCATTACTTTTAAAGTAATAATTTCACTTTCATGATCCGTCATAATTATAATGTAACATAAGGTATCAGTTCGTTTACAAAGAAAATAGATTATAAAGTCGAGTAAAAATCCGTTTTAGAGTCTCTAGAAAACCGAGAAATATTGAAAAAATCCCTTTTGAAATTTTTGCCAATAAATTCTTTACCTACAAATATCGTAATTCAGGAAAAAACGACGGACTGTATGGTATAACCCAGGTTAAAAATATGTTTTTAATAAAATAAAGATACTCATACCGCGACCCGATTTTTTTATAAAACGTAAATCGTATACAACTATAATGACTGCGATAATTAACAACTAGTAGAGATAAATTGAAATACCGTCAAAAAACCATAAAATATTATCGTTATTTATGAAATATTTATACATAAAGAATTTAGGAATTTAGTCGTCGTTATTATACATATAGATGGGAAACCTCCAATCTTTTATACATACCACGGGAACTAAACAAAGGTAATTGACGTTTCAGGTAATAGCAACGTTTTAATTATTTTACAGCTCGAAATTTGTAAAAAGTTTATAACCTTATGAAATGGATTCTCCAATGATAATTAATAGGGAAACGTGCGTATACTAGCATGGGTTTAAAAATACTTATTTAAACCATAGAAGCTATAACTCACGGCTTGAAAGGTAGAAGTCGAAAAGGCCTTCACAAATATTTATTTCGTTGATATAGTATATCTGATCGTATTTAATTGAGGCCTTGATTATGAATTAATTTGAAATTAAAATCGATAAGCTGTTTCGATTCATCAATTAATCTTTTGGAAAGTTATCGGGTAGTTATCAAGTATTTTGAATTTTTATGATTTGTAAAAAAAGAAAACGGGAGAGCTATTCGACAAAGATTCGCGTTTCATATTTTTCAACAATTTATAATTCTTAATAGGTTTTGTTATAAATATGGTCATTATATTCGGCAGGTGATAAATCACGAGAATAATACGATATTAGGCGTATAGTGTCGTAATTGTTGTATATTGGTAAGTATCTCTTTGAGTTCTAATCGGAATAATTAGCTTTTAAAAAGCTTTACCTGTTAGGATTTTGATAGGAGAAAACTGGTTTGGAAAGAACGGAGAATTTAAGTCGTTTAAAAGTAGCTTTTCTTCTTTTTTTCTTAACCGAAAGCGACGCCATTTTTCATTCAACGAATTAAAGAGCTGGTGATTATAGAATGATCCCGAAAATTTGCCGGTAAAAGTTCATAACATTAAGAGAATCCTATATCCTTAAAATGAAAGTGGGAGTTGCCTATTTCTGGAAAATACGTAGCTTTTCAAGGTTTATATGTATTACGATTTTCTAGTAAAATGCTACCGACGCGGGCGATCATAAGGAGAGAATAAAGTTAAGGACAAAGAAAATATATCGGACTTGATCTATAATATTATTCTATTTATCAAAAAAAAAAGACTATTAAGACTTAATGATAAAGCTTCGGATATAAAGCGTTATTAAAACCTCTGGCAAACTTTTTAGGAAAAGAAATAAGGTTTAAATTAATGGAATTTTAACTTAAAGAGTTGTTAAATTCTTATTCAAAGCCTAATTTAACTTTTAAGACCCTAAAATCACGATTTTTAAGTTCAAAATCATTTACGAGGTTAAAGGTAAAAGTACGGGGCAACCGTACGAAAACTCACATTTCATTGTTTGAAAATATGGTAATAGAAATAATAATAAAATTTAACGTAATCAACAACAATTCAAAAGATAAGCAAGCACTCAGTGGCCGCTATAACAACAATTTTGTCAACTAAAACCAAAATAAAGTTCACCCTTAATAGCTTCTATATAATATAAATTTATATATGATCAACAACCAATTTATAGGGGATAATATTGATAAAGCTACTACCGCAACTAGGTGCCAGGTACCTTCTGAGAAAGGTAATACAATATATTGAACTATTATAGGATTGATTAAAACAACTATTTATTCATTGTCAACCTATTAATCATATTTGAAGTTAACGCTAAGTATATAGTTTTTGACTTACGATCTATACTTATTGGTAATATCAAAAAAAGACTTAAGCTTAATGGTTATATTCTTGAAATATACCATTTTGGTTAGAACCGTTAGTTTTATACTATCTAAACAACAAATTATTAAGGACTTGATGTTTTAGAATTAAAAGTCTATCGAAACTTTAGAGAAAAGTAATCAACTTGATTTTAACGAATCGTTAATCTGTATACTTAGTGTTAATATTTACCTTAGATTTTGATAATAGGGCCAAAGCGTTAACTTATATATAATTGACAAACTGACGTAGCCAAGACTTAACGGTATTTGGAATAATGCGCCCATAGCAGTTATATAAACACCTTGTGTCAACCGAAAGCTTCTTACGACCTTTTAATTTCGATACAAACACAAAATCTAACGGATGAAGATTTTAAACGGTTAAATCAGAGATCAAAGTAATAGATAAGGAATGTAGTCCAAGTAATTAATATAGTTTCGATTAACTTATCAAAGGCTTAATTTTCCTTTACGGATGGCGTCTTTATAAACAATACAGCCAAGTTGTTATAGATAGGCTTTCCAATAAACTTCGTTAATAAAAACAAATAAAAGCACAGTTTAACATCGTCTAAAACTTAATTTATGAGGTCTTTATTATATCCAAAAGAATTACGAGAAACGTGTTGGCTTCAATGGTTTACGGCATAAAAATTGGCTTCGATATAAGAATAGAACTATGGGAAATACTCAACATCGTCACGAGGCAGTGAAAGATTCCATTTATTACAGTATTAATTTATACCGACTTTAAAAGCCTGTTTATGTACCTTTTAAAGCTCAGAACCACCAGGGAAAACGCCTTATAATCAATGTAATAGCATTCTGTAAAGCTTATGAAGGATGGAAGATTCAGGAGTTCTAATGAATTAAAGGCAAAGATAATCCCATTAATAATATAACAAAAACGTCGTCGAACAAGGCCTTTAAGAGGTTTGTAAAGAGTAATCAACTGACTATACGTATTGAGAGCTACGTTAACAAGCTACCTAGCAAGGTTAAGTCACGTAATAATAAATATGGATGCCCTAATAAACTAGAAGACTGCCAGAGAACTAAGACTGATGACTTATTTAATTTTCACAGTTAATTTAGAGGTTTACACAAGTTTATAGCAAAAGACTTGTTTACAAGGGTTAATAAAGTCGGACCTTGGACTTGTCAGGCAAATAAAGGTGATTAAGGTTCATTTGGCTATGGAATTAATAGGGGTTTAGCTAGTTAACGAGTATGTAATTGAGTGGTAACCGGAAAAAATTGGTCGACCAAACTAATATGCGCAAACAAAACAGAAAGTCGCTAGTGTTGGAATGGTACTAACTACAGTGCAGTAAGCCAACTTTACTTACAGTAAAGTTGACTATAATGACTACAAGTCAAGTTTATTGTTTTTTGGGTATACTGTATTGACTGCAGATTCAAATACAGCATGCACCCACTTCATAAAATGGCATAAACTAAGCAATTAGCTATACAAATTACTACGTAGACCAGCTAGCAGTCTGCTAAACCTGGAACAATACATCAACCACCTTCAATGTATCACCAGTTACTTTGACTAAATACGAATTAACTACGTTATAACAATGAAGCCCTACTAACACATAGCTCTTTTACTCTTGTAGTTTACGATGTAGTCCAAATAAGTTTACCCGTATGTAGTAAGATATTAGATATGATATATTATTTGTTGTTCGGGGCGTTTAGTAGTGATTCGATAGTTGATTAATGATTGGATTTGTTATAAATTCAATATCTTTTACCTCCGTTATGACGATAGTTTTTACGTTCGATAAATTAGCTTGTATTATGCACTCATTGCTAACGCCAGTGTGGCTAGCTTTTAGTTCGAAGAAATTGGACCAAATATTAAACGTTGTGACCTTTTCTACTTGCAATTAATGTAATGTGTCATTGTACGGTTTTTTTTCCATATTAATCGGGGAAGTTATGAATTCAGGGATATATATTAATCTAATTTGATGCGCGGGTTATTATAGTTGTAATAAAGGATTATAATTTGTTGAAAAAGCTTTTATAGGTGGTATCCAGGCGTTGTAATACGTATTTGAATTATTTTACATCCGTAATATCTACCCATATTTTCTTGAGAAGTGTGGCTTCATTAATGTGGACTTTCCACATTTTATATTAACATAACATTGACTTATCTAACATCTGGTTGAGGATATTTATCGGAGTTTTTTTTTCTTTTTCTTAGTTTTTATCGTTGTTTACCTCGTTATAACCTGGTATGTATTATATTATATCAGGTGGATATCCTATTAGAAGTAACTCTTTAGGTTATTATATATCTTTCAAACAGTTTTTGCCCTCATTAGTAAGGTTAAGTAGTAATATTTGGTATAGGTTATGAGTATTTTAGGAAAAAGTAAGAAAAAGCTTAAAGGAAGTATTTTTATTTATTTGAAAATGTTAAGCGAGGGTATTATTTTTGTATTAAGTGATTTATTATTAGTGGAGCTTTAGAAGTTACAATTTCGTCGATTCAATCAGTCAAATTAACTTTAGTATTGCAATAGTCAAGTGGTGGATGTATTGTTATCGGTTTGGTAGATCGCTAGCTAGTCTATATAGTAATTTGTATAGCCAATTGCTTAGCTCGCACTCTAGTCTAAAGTAGACGCATATTGTATTTAACCTACAGCTAATACAGTAGACCCACAAAAAATACACTTAACTTACAATGAGTATAGTTAAATTTATTGTCATTAAAGTTGATCTATTACACTACGATTACTACTATTTCAATACTGGCGGCTTTTTATTTTGTATATGTATAATAGTGTGGTTGATCCAGCTTTTCCGGTTGCCACTGAATTATATCCTCTTTAACTAGTCAGACCCCTGTTAATTCCAATTAACTTTCGCATCAAAATCACTCCAATTACTTTTAATTGCTCCACAGCTCCGAGTCTCAACTTTCTTAACTGCCGTACATAAGTCTTTCGCTACAGATTTACTTTTACTGTCTCATTGCCGCTGATTGATATCATAACCCATATGGGTTAAGCCGTTTGCCACTTTAGTTAACCCAAATGAGTTAATTGACCCAATATTATCCCAATTCAACCGTGTCATTTAAAGAAATCGCCATCGCTAATTTTATCCCTTTAGCAGTCTTCTAGTTTGGCGGTACATCTATATTTGTTAAAACGTAAATTAACTTTACTAGATAGCCTGTAAACTTAGCATTTGATGAGTATAGTTAGCCTATTGCTATCCACGAATTTTTTAAGAGTCTAGGTTAGCGATACCTTCATCATAGATTCAATAGAATTGTCCTTTCTATCGATCTATCGAAACTACTTGATCTCTCTACCTTTAAAGGCTTTACGAAATACCATTACGTAGATTATTAGGCGCTTTTCACTAATGGTTCTTCAATTTCAAAGATATTCGAATAAAGTCCTTCAATTGGTATAGAGTGCCCCCGGAATAAATGTATTTTTTTGTTGCCCAGTGACGACATTACGATTTCCTATATTACTATGCCTATATTAAAACCAGCTATTATGCCGTAGACTATCCAAGTAAATAAATTATGTTTAATTGTCTTATATTTGACCAAAGTTTAGTAAATTAAGCTACCGATATTATTAAACTAGTTCTTGAGCTTGTCTTTATTAATGAGAGTTATTAGAAGGCCGATCTGAAAGCATCTATCTGTGTTATTCGCGAAGAAGCCATTTATAAAGATTATTAATTGAGCTTTCAACAGGTTAATTGAAATCGTATTAAATTTTTTGTTTAAGTTTTGAATTTACCATTTAATTTTCTCATTCAATTGGTAAAAGTTTCCATTTATTAGATTTTACGTTTATATGGTAATCTATAAGTCATAAAAGGTTTTTTATTGGTATGAGGTAGAGATAAAATTGGTACAAACGTGTTATTTTAATTTGAGATGGGCTTTAGCTACGTTAATATTGTTGATTATAGTCAAATCAGCGCCCAAACGCATTTAGAGAAAATTAAGGCTAATATTAATACCAAGAATACAGATCAACGATTCGTTCAAGTTAAGTTGATTACCCTTTGCCATAATTGTAACCGACTTTCAATTCTTGAACTTGGAATCCTTAATCGCCTGTTATTCCATTACTATAAAGCTAGTAGTTTCGACGAAAAGGGTATCGTTAATTTACATACCTACTAATCTAAAAAAATTCTTATGTTATAAATAAAAACAAGTCGTACGTCAAATATTTTATGCCTAACCGTTATTTAAAATACGATTTATAAGTTGGAAATTGATAAATGACCTATTTTAACGAGTCCGTATAATGGCTTGATATAGTGCATTATTGTTCTTAGAGGGTATATAGCACGTAGTCTCTATGAGAGCTTTAATTATACAATCCTCTGTTAATCGATCGTTCATTAAATATATATTTACGTTATATTACGGATAGAAGGGGTTAACTATCCTTGAAATCTATTCAATAAATCTTTCATGAAAATAACCTCAAAACGTTATATAATCTTTTCAAATGTTAGCGACTACGTAAAAATCCAATGTTTTTTACCTTTATTACTGTATCTTTAGGCGATTAGGTATAAAGTTTCGTACATTCGCCTTGTGGTCTTACTTTTAACTTCATATATAATTTTAGACCAAAAGATTATGATATTCGGTTCATAAAGATAAAGATTGATTTAGGTACAAATTATACAACTTTTCTAGTCAGGAGGCCGTTAATCTCGACCTTATCGCTTTTTAAAAAAGATTTGCCGAAAGTCTTGATAACGGCTTATACCCAAAGTTTTAACGTTAGGTTTTCGTCGTCCTCCTCTTTTTTATTTACCCAAATAGTATTATAAATAAGGACCGGTATATATTCCTGGCTTTTAAAGTTCCTTCTTTTTTGTAGTCGTTCTCGTTGGTGGCGGTTCATGAATTTGTCGATAATGGGTAAAGGAAAGTTATCCTTATTCATTTATTTAGCTTAAAAGTCTTTATCTTTATTACTAATCGGTTCAATGTAAGGTTTAACCTGAATCGTATAAAAAGTTAAAGGTTAGTTAATAGTTTAAAAATTATTATAGGGGTAACGATTGGTTAAATTCTATATAGACTATTTTATTTACCTAACTCCTAATACACGAGGATTTCAATCCTCAACAGCAAAGTAAGCACGTTGATGATTATGGGGCCATTTCTAATATTCAGGGTATTATTAACTAATAGTTAAGTTAATTCCATTCATAGTTCTTTTAATAATTTTCTATTGGTTACAACTCTCTTTTTAGTAGTTTCTTATAGTAGAGATTTACTTGTTAGGCGTGGATACGTCTTAAAAACCAGAAACGTTGGTATTAGGCCATTAGGGCCCACAATATCATTCAAGTTCTTCACTGTTATTCAGAAACATAACCCCTAATCCGTAAAGCTATTAATTTCCCATATAAAGATATCATATGTTTAGCAAAGTAGCGCGAATACCCTTCGACCTTTTCAATATTTTCCTAGGCTTTAATGGGCACATATTTACATTTAATTCCCAATATTTCAATGCTCGCTTGTAATTTCGCCGCTGTGAAGTTGGTATCGGTATTATAAACGACGAATTTTAGTAGGCTTAAATCGACTTTAAGTAGACCTAAGTATGCATTAATTCACAGCATCCTTAACTTTCTCCAAATTTTCTTTATTCATAGGTATTTTAAAAACTTTGTTTCGTATAAAGAGGTTGTTGAATTAACAACGTCAAAATAGACTTGTTATTTACGTAAAATAATTTAATAAGATTTTTTAATCAAAGTTTTTATCGTTTTTTAGTAAAAATTCAAATTTTTATGACGTTTAGAAATATAATTAACAGGTAGGGTCAAGCTTTTCAATAGTTTACAAAGCAAAGTTTTCTATATTTTTATTCCTTGCAGATTTCAGGACTTTGTGCATCCTATTAACAACTGGGTAATTAAAATACCGATGAAATAAAATCATCTTCAACCCAATTGATTTTTATACCGTTTCCTCTGAATTTTGAATGTGAAATGACGAATAAATTTATTTAAAAACGAGGGGAAACCTTAAGCCGTTTTCAACGAGTTTATTAGTATTGGTATTGATGTTGATTTTAAAGGTTCTTATGTTCCTTTAATAAGGGAGGAAAGACATAGGGGATTCAAAAATATAAAACATAATCTACCTAATAACAGTTCAAAATAACGTTATCTCTAGTAACGATAATTGTTCGCCTAATCCAAAGCCAATTTAAGCCTTACCAATATCCTGGCGATCAATCTCTGCAACACTAGTGTCTTCTTTCTTCAATACTACGTACTGTAAATAGCTTCCTGTTATGTACCTTTTTACTCGTATATTTGGCATAATCCCTGAAAACTTGTAGTCCATGTAATGTTCGTGGAGATTAAAAATGTATAAAAGATTGAAGATTTCGTTAAAATAGAGGCAAAGATCTTTTCCATTAAAGCCGTATGAAAATATATAGTGAGCTAATTACTAGACCGCGTTAAAATAATACTTCTATACTACTTCATTTATTTAAGAGTATTTTTATATTGAGTAATTTCTTTACACTCGAAGTTTGTAATATAATTTAAGTTATTTTTCTCGGATATATCAGGAAAGTAAATGTAAAATATTACCTATTTGTTATTACAGTCAACCGAAGAATAACGAGTGAACTAACAATCGGAGATACCACAAATCTAACATCTTTTACCACTATTACAACGATCATTTTTACGATTAAGAAGTCCGCTCAAGTCTTACCAACGTTAAGGCCAATATGGCTATAAATTTAAATTCGAAGCCATTAGATAAGATTTGAAAAGCTTAGGTTGCTCGTATTTATTATCAACGTAGTATATCAAGACGGGATCTTTTTTTCTTTATCGCAAAAATTGTCAATTTAGAGGTATATATCAAGCAAATTTGGCGTGCGTATTATTGAGGTCGCGAACGAGAACCTTAATTAGAGAAATACAACCTTACAAATAGTATTTAGGCGTTATAAAACCTATTTAACTCGTTAACGCTCGTAACAATTATCCGTATCTATTTATAAAGCGTAGTTTCTTTAGCATAAGCTTTCCCCATCACTTATTAACGTGATATTAACTAATTAAATATCTAATTTCAAACATTTATCGGTATTTCTTCTTTTTTTCTTTGCTATCATCGTCGTCTACCATGTAACGGCACAATCCGTATAATCTTGCGCAAGATGGACATTGTGCTCGAAGTAACTCTTCATGTCATCGTATATCTTGCTGAAGGTTCTTGCCCGCGTCAGGAAGGTCAGGTCGTAGTCACTAACCAAGTTGAGTGTATTGTTTTTGGGCCTTCTGTATTGGCTATAAGTCAAGTACAGTATGCACCTACTTCACACTAGGGCATAGGCCAAGCAATTGGCTATACAAATTACTGTGCAGACCGGCTACCGGTCTACCAAACCTAGAACATTACATCCACCATTTGACTATTGCAATACTACTGTTACTTCGAACAATCGAATCGATAACTTTGTAATATCTAAAGCCCTACCAATATTAATCAGTGGGTAAAAACAAGAAGAAGAAAACTCCACTCACTTGCAGATGTTCAGGAAGAACATCATCTTCATGTCAAGGAGGTTTTAGGGTTTCCCGTCATACTTCTTTGCATCGTTACAAACCTTGGTGAAGTCTATAAGAAGCTTGTAGTTAATGTTGACTATTTTGATAGGTCTAACAAAAATATCGCAATAATCGTCCCGATTATTGTTAACGTTTCCTATTAATTTTAACCTTAGAACCTTCGAATTGCAGTATTAAAGAAAATTACCATTTACTTGACCCAAGATGTAAAGTCTTGTTATAGGACCTGTAGTGTGCTCGCGAGTATAAGTATACCTTCTATAAGAGGTCTCGCCTTAAGGGATTTGACGATTTGAAAGAAAAAATTAAGGAGCAAAAGAGACTAAGCCGTAGGAAGGATTTCAAGGAACCTGGCGATCTTACTTAATTAACCGTTAAATAATGCCAATATTAATACCTCTTGCCGCATTGACGGCCGTTACTTCATGCGCTCTACCGCCTTTAAGGACATACTCCGCAATTTTACGTAGGGTTATTAGGCTATCGAGAAAATTAATAAGGGTTTTATCGTTAGTGCATATAAAGTTTTTACTTGGGGATTGAAAGGAGGTCCCCTAAATCGCCTATAAGTATATTAAACGTAGTCAACATCCTTTCCTTTTTCTGGGGAGTCTTAAGGATTAGTATATTAAGGGGGGTCTTCCTGGTAAGCTAATTCAAAAAAGCTTTTTGCTAGTCTTAATAGGTTTTTTTTAGGGATGTAAATACTACGGCAAGTAACCTTCTTCTTCAACTTGGACTTAATTCTACATTAGATCATCTTCCATATATCAATTATTCAGTTGTGAAAAAACTTACGGAAGTCTTAAAAGACGCGAGCGCTACGGTCAAAGTCTTCGCTAAGGTCTGTATTGAGTATGTATTAGCCAACGCAATTGGTTAGGTAAGCCTCAATTAAAAACTCGTTGACATCCTTGATCTACAATTCATCATCGTAATAGTGGATAAAAGCAGTTCCGAGGGCTTCAACTGTCTTCATGTATTCTTAACTCGGTGCTATCTTGAGGTTATGACTTATGTAGAACTTGGTAGGTAAATTATTTAGTTATTCAAAATAAAGTCGCTCGTCGTAGTTTTCTCAGCGCGATTTATTGATTCCCAGTGTTTTCGCCCAAAGAAAAAAATCTTGATAAATAAATTGGTGTAGGAGAAAAGAAAAGAAGTAAATTAAGGACAAATATTTAGTATAAAGGGTAAGGTTGATGGTCGTTAGTTGTTAGTGAAGGTTTAAGGTTAAAAGTTGTAATTATTTGGCGTAGAACTTGGTCGTTTTTGCAGTAGTAGCACCCAAAATATTATTAACTTAGCCGTTTGCCAACTTGTCGGTTTAAGACTTTTAACGGTCAATCTTAACACTCTTCAAAAAGGATCCGTAAAGATTTCTTAGTGTTCTCGAGAACGATACCATCGCTACCTCTAAACTTTCGTAAAAACCGACGCAAACTAGAAGTTTTCTTTATTTACTGCCATGAAAACCGACACAATTCATAAAAGCCTTTCGAAAAAATCTTTTCTTTACCTTAGTCTTTCACAAAACGTAAATGTAAAGTAGCTCCTTGTTCTACTTCGCTTATTTGTGCTTAATATAATAAGTATCAATCAGTATTAATCCTTTACACATTATAATATTGTCTATTCGATTGGTCGAAGTAACAGTCGTATTACAATGATTAAGTGGTAAATGTATTATTATAGGTTTGGAAGACCGCTAGCCATTTTGAACAGTAATTTATATAGCTAATCGTTTAGCTCATACACCGATGTTAAGTAGGTGTATACTGTATTTGACTTGCAGCCAGTATAGTCAACTTTATTGTAAGTAAAGTTGACCTACCGCACTACGATTATTACTATTCCAACAGTTATAAAACTTTTCATTATATGTTTTTACATTATTTCAGATTTTGGCATAGTTTGTAAAGAGTTTATAGTTTACAATGACCATTTTGACAAATTTGGGAAGAAGGTTGCAATATTCGTTTTAGTCGTCAATAGTGTTTTCTGGTATTTTCGAATCGTAATAATGGGGGTAGTTATCAATCTTCAGGCCCAAAATGTAAATATTTGTGGTATTAATTGTAGTTGGTTTACGTATGTAGGCTTACTTATTATAGAAAGTTTCGTTTTGAGGGATTGGATTATTTTAAGGAGAATCTTGAGGAATTTAGGTAGCTTAATAATTTTGAGAGAAGTTTTGACGGGTAAGGTGGATTTGAAGATCATAGGAAAGGTTTTGAAGGATTTGACGATCTTTTTTAATTAACCGATATATCGCGTCGATATCAATTCTTTTATTTGCATTCAAGATCGTTTTTTTACGTGTTTTTCTATCACTAATCGCGTACTCTGCGTTGTTACCTGGAGTTACGATATTTTTAGATCAATGAACAGTTGTTTCAACGTCGTATAAAAATCAATCCTAACGGGGACGTTGATGATTTGATTTAACTGGTTATTAAGGCGTAGTCTCCTAAAACGTATATAGGGACGTTAAAGATTTTTTTTTTAAAAGAAATTCATGGTTTTTAAGGATCATAATTACAAAGGAGAGTTTTACGTTGAACTAGTTCGAAAAAAATATTTACTAGCTTTAATAGGGTGCTTGTAGAGATGTAAATCCCAATTTGGGTGACTTTTTTTTAAATTGGCTTTGACCATACGTTGAATCATTTTCCACGTATTAATTATACAGTGGCTCAAGAATTTTCGGAAGTTTTAGCAGGCGTGGATGTTATAGCCAAATTCTTCGCTGAGTTCCGTGTCAAGAATTTATTGGCTAACGGAATTGGTTACGTGTTTTACAGTTGAGGATTTGTCGAACTTTTTCATTTAGAGCTCTCTATCATAGTGCCTAATAAAGATAGTTCAGAGGGTTTTAATTTCCTTTATTTGTTTTTGACTGGGGTTAATCTTAAATGTTTTGGCTTGAGTGAGTGAACGTACTAGGGGATTTAGCGGTTTGTAAGTGTGAAAACTTGGCGATTTGGCGTAAGATTACGCATTGTGGCTTTTTTCGCGCGACTTGGCGATTTTTAGTGTTTTCGCTTAGTGTAGCGATCTTGACGATTAACGATTTTGCGATATATGTGGGAAAAGAGTGGTATAGAGAGAAATATTAGTGGAGAGGGAAAAGTTTGGTGAAGGAACTAAGGTTGAAAGTTTTTTATTCATGGTTGTGATTGTAAGTTGTAGGCTATAGGACTTAGTCGTTTTTATATTATTAGTACCCTTTGTATTATTGATTTATCCGTTTGCTAAATTGACAATCTTTGAGAATTTTGATTATTAATTTTAACGTTTGTTTTCAATATAGATTCGTAAAATGTTTTTGGTGTTTTTTAGTTAATTGGAGATACTATCATTACCTTTAACTTATAGCGAAAACGGATGCAGTTCGTTAAGGAATTTCGAAAGAAAATTTCCTATACCTTAGTTTTTCATAAAGCGTAACCGGAAAGTAGCTTTTTTTTTTATCCTGACAATTTATGTTTAACTCAATAAGTACTGATTACTATGTATAGGCCTAGTCAGTTGATAGGCCTTTAGACGTTGTAATGTTATCGATTAAAATCGGTCTAAGTAATAGTAGTATTGTGTGGTTAAGTGATGGATGAATTTTTTTAGGTTTGGTAGACCGCTGGCCGGTTTGTACACTAATTTGTATGGTCAACTGCTTGGCACGTTCACTAGTCTGAAGTGGGTACATACTGTACTTGATTTTACAGTCAACTCATAAAACAATACACTCAACTTCTAGTCAGTAAAATCAACTTACTTGATATTAAACTTGATTGACTTTACTGCAATTACTACTGTTTCAACACTAATATTATATTCATATACATAAATTTTAAATGGATGCCCCTAATGTTTTCATCAAAAAACTCAAAAGCGGTTCCCGATCTTGCTTTGATTTCCAACAATTTAACGTTAATATAAAGGTTGATCAATATTTCTTCCCTTTAATTAGGAAAACGCTTATTAATATTTCATGGGTTAAGCTATTTACTAAGTCTGCTGTTAGTGTTTTTCATAAGTTTTGTATTAAGGAGTTTTTCGTTTGAGATTTACTATCACCAGGCAGTACCCACTATATAGATAGTATAGTCTGACTCTCGCTAATGTGAAAATACATACATTTACTGGTAGGAAGGCTCGCAACTTGAAGTTCTCACCTTATACAACTACCATCCTATTCAGTTTACCGTTTCTAGGTTATACCATTTAACTTTATTAAACAGACTACCATATTCCTTATACCACACGTATATAAATTCAACGACGTATCTTCTACACTTATATCCAATTTCTGAACCGTTACGCTAAATATACTGTTAAATACCTGCTGAAGGGTCTTATATCAACTATATAGATTCCCACTTCCCGAAGCAACCCTCTCCACCAACGAATGTGAATTGAATTCGTAAAGGTTTTGTCCAGGTGGTTATGTCGAAAGAGTACACCCACCACTCAGTGTATTAAATATTGGTTTTCAGCCTTATACCCATAACATAGGAAAAACAACCTTAGCCCATAAAATAAAATATTAAGTAAAACCTTTAACAGGAAACCGGACTTGAAATTAGCCTTCCAATTAAGGCCTTAATGTAACCCGACAGCTTAGAAACCCGTAACATATGGACGTGAAATTTGTAGCCTTGGCTAGGCCATGCTACACGGCCATTTTAGTCCCCACTCAATACCTACTTGCATCAAGGATCTGACGGTGGTCCTGAAAGAGTAAAGGACCTATAAAACACATATATCTTGGTTAAAGCCCGTAGCGGGAGGGAAGATATACTTCGAAACTCGATAAAAAGTGTATTTTACAACTCGAGAGAAAAATCACAACCTAAGCCACCTTTTTGCTACGGATCGCAAGCTCAAAAGTGTAAAAGAATCATAAAAAGGGTATAATACCAAGCGGTTAGTATGCTGGATAAGTCTTTTTTGGACAGCCAAAAGCATCCAAAGTATAGTTGAATGCCTCGCTAAAAGAGCGGGGCGTCGATGTGAGTGTCGATGGCTCAAAGATAGATAAATAAATAAAGAAATATATAAATAGAGCCGTCAAGTGCGAGCGCTTATAAGGTCTTTATTTAAAACCTTAAAGCGCAAAAGGAATCAAAATTTCATTGCATTGCAAGTCCAAGTCTGAAGGGCTGCGTTAGCATAAGTAGCGAGGGATGGAATCGCTAGTTGTAAGAGCTGTTCTCTGGATGCACCGCTACACAGACGTTACGCCAGGCTAACGACGATTTTCATGTTCAAAAAGGGGTTGCCGGAAAAGATTCAAGTGGTAATAAAGCCGATTAGTAATGTTGTAGTGAAATAGAATGCATGTAAAGTAATAGTATTAAAAGCAGCTAGACCTGAAATTTTTTCTCGGAAGTGGGTACTATTCGAGGTTATAGTGTAAGCCCCTTACCTTCCTTAACAAGGTGGTCCGTATACCCATGCCAAGAAAGTTGATATAAGATCGAAGATGTTAAGGATGTTAAGGATGTTAATGAGCGAAAAATTGCGTTTTGTATTTGTTTTAGATTTTCAGAGTAGCCGGTATCTTTTTCCGGTCTGTTAGAAATACCAACTACGCTGAAACGATATATTCACATGATTTTGTGATATCGGTCTTTCGATATTTTCTATTTCGTTTACTTCATCGATATATATTTGTACATGAATGATTTCTTCATCTATTAGAATACCAAAATGAAATAGATATTAAACGCTTGAAACATAGATGAATTTAACCTCAATATATTTAAATTTATTATTAGTGTCGATAAAATGAAGTATTTGTAATGTATTATCAAAGTTATGATGAGAGTACGTATGAAGTCGGGGAAGTTACGCGTTATTCTGGATTAGGCGATTCCTACTTCAGTAATAGAAGTTCGTGGATTTTGAAACTTTACTAGCTTTTACTAGCGGTTTCTTGAGATTTATTCGAAAATTATTTGATTCATTATATAATTCATTTCGAAATAAGCGCGTTTTTGTTTGAGTCGCAAGGAAAAAGTTTCATTTGAATGGTTCAAGCTTTCATTACTTACGGAACCTATTATCGTTTAATAAAACCTTAAACAACAAACTTCTTTAGATGTTGACTTTTGGAGTGGGTTTTAGGATTTTTTTTGTTTCAACGCTACGAAAAAATAGTTTTCCGTCGCATAATATGTTATTCTAGCTGTTAATATTGCGATGAATATAATTACGTGATTTATGATAAAAGACTTTTAGGAGTTATTAGTTGTTTGAAAACTGGAGACGAAAAATTTGTAAAATAGCTATTTTATTTACTATTTTTGCGAATTACTAAAACTTGGAATATTTTCTAATAATGAAATACCGTTCGAGAATAAAAATATATTCATCATGTTGTTTTTATCAATTCTGTGTTAAATGGTTTCAGACTAGGGGACGAAATTATACGCAGCCAAATATATTATCGCAAAATCACTAAAATATCTTGAGCAAGCTCTTCGATGCCTATTTTTTTTCGGCCGGAGACTATGGTTAATTCGTCTCGAATAACTAATTAATTCCATATTCCCAAATTTACGAGTATTATGTTTTATTATGGCCGATGAATTTATCTCTGAAGGTCGCAAGTTTGTATAAATCAAGATCTTTAAAGTAATTGGAGCGCCTTTGTTACTCAAGATGTCGCTTATTCCCACCTAATTCGTATAATAAGTACAAGTAACAATAATTTTCCTACGGATATTTATATTTACTAAAATTAAATATATAGTATTGATAGGCCTTTAGACTTTGTAATGTTATGAATTCAAAGTAGTTGAAGAAACAGTAGTATTTTAATGGTCAGGTGATGGATTCCTCCTTCTCCTAAGTTTGGCAGACCAATATCTGCTATAAATTACTTTGTATGGCTAATTAATTGGGACGTTCCCTATATTAAATTGAGTACTTTGCTCTTGATTCATTTTTGTCAACGATCATTATAAGAAATTTGATTTATAAGAACCACTTGTTGCTAATAGTAAATAAGCCGTCCGTAAAGATTACTTACTTAACCCTTAATAAGTTTATAAAGACCATATTAATCCCCTGAATTAAATTATTTATTGGTTTTTTTCATTATTCATTTCATGGATCTTAATATTTATGAGCCTGGTTTTAAGTTTGTGTTGTAGCCAACAAATTGTACAATACCTTCAGTTGGTACATGTTTTAAATTTAGTTGCTATGGGAGTATCATTTCAATTACTTTTACGCGTTTATAATAACAGTTTTTTCAATTTTAGCCAGTCCAATACCATGAACCTTTTAACAGAAACTTATATATTTCACGTTACCATTATTAATATCACAATTGAAGATTGAAGATCTGTTAAATATTAGATATATATTGTTCATTCGAGTTGAGATAGGCTTGTAATTTCAAAAGTTCGAGTTGTTAATAGTACATATCTTTTCTGCTACAAAACTAGTAGTTTCAACGAAAAGTATATCGCTAGTTTGCGTACCTATTATGCCGAAGTTTTGATCCCTTCATATAATTAACAGGCATAAGTTATATTTTTAAGGATTTTATACCTATTCCAGACGTGAAGTACAACTGATAGGTTAGGAAGTAATACAAACCAGTTTTGCTTAGTCTATAAAGTGGGTTTAGACATTGTATTCTCATTTCTAACAGGTATTTATTACGAATTTGTAAAGGTAACTCTAACAAAAAAAATTATAGATTGGTTATTAACTTTGTGTATGCTAAAGTCATATTAATGTCATTAGATGTGAACTTCCTATTAATAATTACCATCAAACCTGTTGCTAATACAACTACTAGGCGTTAATTGATTTTCTTTGTTGTTGGCGATTACCATAGGATATAGGTTTTGCTTTTAGTACTGTATACTTAAAGGATTGGATATTATGTTTCGTATGAATTTTCCGTGGTTTATTTCTTAAATCCTTGAGTAATCTTATAATTCAAGATTTTAACGGCAATGTAGTAAATATCAAGGTTGTGTTTGTGTGCAAATTATTCAACTCCTTGTTTAAAAAATGCGTTAATATTAAACTTATCACTTTACTTAAAAAATCTACTCGAGTTTTGTTATTACTAATTTACGGAGTTCAAGTGCCAATTATTGGTCATTCTTCCCTTTCATGCTGACTCAAAAAATTATTTAAATGTGCCCCGATATGTATTCTTCATTATAATCTTTAATGTTGTTCCCCTTTAGTAGTCAGAGTTACCACCATCACTTTATCGACATATTAATTCTAAAATTGAATGGTTATGTTAACTCATTTTTTTATTTTAAAAATATTCATTGGTATTTACCTTGGTATTAAGTTTGATCCAGGTCATCAGAGATATCGTAAGACTGTGAACAATTTCAACAACTATTTTTGCGTTAGTGTTACTTAAAATTTTCAATAGGCTATCACATTCGCCTAAATCTCACCATATGATGACTTTTCTTTATGATAGAAAAGTTAACAAGTTAAAATTCGTTAAGTCAGATTCAGTTTTAAGGGTATTATTAACTCATAGCTTTGAAAATTCCCTCCGAAATTCCTTTCTTGCTTTGCTGTACATCGTAACTTGTTTATGGTATTTATTAATGGATAAATTTACTTATTAAATGAAGATATACCCCAAAAATATCATAAAGTTGATGAACGGCCATTAGGACCAACGGTATTATTCACGCTTCTCATTGTTAACTGAAACCGTATCTCTTGGTCCATTGAACTTCCGATTTTAAACATGAAAATATCATACGTTTTTTAAAGTAAATCGTATCACTTTTAAATTTTCTTGAACTCTAATAAACCTCAATAGGTACCTATTTATACTGAGCTTCTATTATTTTCGTATTGTTTGAGAATTATGCGGTTACAAAGTTAATACTAATTTCATGAACAATAACGTTTGGTAAGCTCTAGTACGTATTAATTTATAATGTCTTCAAGTTTTCCCTGGTCATTTTTTCTGGTAAATTCTTAAGAAACTTCGTCCTATAAAACGGGGTTGATATATTCAACACGTGAAAAATATTTTTCTTTTTCAATTTGAACTCTGGTTAAAATTTAAAAAGAAAGAAATCTCTGTCGTCTTTTGAATTAATTTTTTTTTGGCAGTTTAGGCATAAGTTTAGTAATAGTAACGGTGTTATTCAATAAACTTAAACTTCAAATATTCCATATTTCATGACTTATTTACTTGAAAACCTCATATATCTTGCTGAAAGCTAGGTAATTAAAACGCTGATATAATTCACGTATCTTCAATTGCGTCAAATTTATTACCGTTAACTTTGGCTTTTGAAGATAAAATTACGAATATCATCATTTGAAGACTAAAAAAACCTCTAGCCCTCGTTAACTAGATTATTAATACTAACATCAACGTTAATACCAAAGATTTTGATATCTTTCAAATGAAAGAGAAATAATATCAAGAATTTAGGGATATGGAAGGTAAGTAATTTAATGACTGTTTATATAATATTTACTACTAGTTAGTACTGATAACAATATTTGATCATTTATGCTAAAGAAAGTTTAAGTTTGCTGGCTTTTTGATGATCAATTTTTGTGGAGGTAATATTTCCCGTCATAGGACAATTGACTAAGAATACCTTTCTGTTAAATACCTTACTGTCCATGTATTCGGCATGATTTCTTGAAACGTATATCTCGCGTGACGATTTCTAGGATTAAATATGTTTAAAAGGTCGAAAACATGATCTTTATAATGAAGGTAAAGGTTTTTGTTTGTTCAATGGTATAACAAAGCATAATCGGCTAATTATTAGATTAGTTTTAGAGTAGTATTTTCATGCGATGTGATTTAATTCAACGTGTTATCTTGATTATGTAATTATTCGTTGTCCTTGTGTTTTACGACGTGGATTGAGTAATCCTTATGAAAAACAATGAAGTATTGGACGTAATAAATTACCTATTATTTAATGTATTGTACTACAGGATAACAACGTAACTAATAACCTTATTTACTATAAATCCAAAAATTTTCAACACCATTACGACGATAATATTTACGACTACTATATCTGCTCAAACCCTAGTTATTGTAGTATCGTTTTTATAATGTTTAATCTAATAATTTGAAACCAAATTGTGAATATATAAATTTACCATATATATACATTAGATGTTATATGCAATCAAGACTTCTTTATCGTCTTAGTTACGAAAATTATTAGCTTAAAGGTATATACCAATTAAGTTTGTCGTATGTGTCATCACAGTTGTAAATTGAAACCGAAGTTAGTTTAAAAAGCTTTTACAGGTAGAATTTAGACGTTATAAAGTGTATTTGAATTCGTTAACGTTAATAATAACCGCCCATACCTACTCGCGAAGGATAATTTCGTTAACGTAAACATTTCTCATTACCTAGTGGCTGAATATTTACTTATTAAGAATCTAATACAGGATATGTATAGGTATTTCCACTTCGTTCTTTTTAGCTATTATCGTTATTCAACGTGTTATAGTCCGGTTCATATAATATTATATTAGTTGGACATCGTGTTCAAAATAACTCTTTATTCTGTTATAAATTTCACGAAAATCACGTGCCTTAGTGCAAAAGATCAGATAATAATCCTTAGCATAACTCGTAAGTATTCCTAGGAATAGTAAGTGAAATCCTTAAGGTTAAACTTCCATCTACGTATAAATATTAGGGAATGATTTTATATTAGTATTGAGAAAGTTATAAGGTTTCCCGTTTTAATTTTTTGTATCGTTTTATATCATTCCAACTTTTAACTAAGTCAGTTGAAAGCTTTTATATAATGTTAATCATTTTAACTGGTCTGAAATATTAGTGGAAATAATCTTCCCAGTTGTCGATAATATTTACTGTAATCAATTTAAATGTTTTACCTTGAAAGTAATATTGATAATATTATTTGCTAGTCGTTGAACCTAAGGGATAAAGTACTATAGTAGGACTTGTAATAGGCTTGCGTGTATAAACTCATCTTACTGGGTATAATATAGTTGCTTTATGAGAAGCTTTACCTGGAGAAAAACCTTGACGATTTTAATAATCTTTTTAATTATGTGTTGGATGGTACCGACATCGATTCATTATGCCGAGTTGATAGCTATTACTTTACGTACTATTTCTCCTCTGAACTTATATTCCGAGTTACTACGAACAAAAGTAAGACTACCTAACAAATTAACATTTTTTTCAAACTAGGAGAGAATATTGAAGACTAAACTTATTTAGGAATGAGGGGCTAGCTCTCCAAAACGTATATAATGATAATCGTTAATGATAACCTTTCTTTTTCCTTTAAAGTCCTCGTTTTATAGATATTAAAATCATTTATTCATCTGAGTAAAATCTAAAAGGATATTTAATACGTTTTTTTCCTGTTGGAAGTATTCATCCTACGGATGCAAAAGTTCATTATTAGCTTAAAGTTAATTGGTTTTATTATTCTATTCCTCATTTTAATAATGAAGTCACCAAAGTAGTTGTAGAACTTCTAGAAGACCTAAGTACCTTAATTTGATTTCGTAGTATTTAAGTTCATAATGAATTAGAGTATACCGTTTATTGGGTGTTCCTCGATTAAATTAGTCTCAACTTCTTTAAACTAAAAGGGTTTATCGTAACACTTTGCAAAAAGGGATCCAAATTCCTCGACAGTCTTTATTCTGAAGTTTTTCGATACCATTTTAACGTTTTAGCTAATGAACTAACGTTGATTTAATTTAGGTAAGTTAGAGACTTGAGACTTGGGAATGATGTAGCATCGTTGTTTAGTTGGACAGGGACTAGGTGATTTCGAAACAATGTAACGTGACTATTTAGTACAACTTAACAATTTTGGTATTTTCGATATGTATAGCGATTTCAACGTGTTTAATTGACCTTATTATGATAAAGGGGGAAAAGTATTTACGTAAGAAGTGAAGTTTGAAATAGTAAAGTTTGAATCGAGGTATCGTTAAAGTATTTGTTTAGTGTAATAGGTTTTAGACTTGGCGATTGGCAAATTACTTAGTAATAACGACTTAGATATTTACCAACTATAGAGGTCTTAGCTATTTTTTAGTTACTTAACATTTTTAGACTTTTAATGATCAATATGAACGTTTTTCCCTAAAAAATATTTAATAAATGTTTCTTGGTGTTTTTAATGACAATACCATTGCCGACTCTAAATTTTCGTGGAGACTACCGAAATCTAAAGATTTTCACTACCTAATTCCATAGAAACTGTCTTAGATAATGAAAGCTTTTCGTAAAAAGTCTTTCCTTTACCTTATAATACGATACAAAAAGTAACTGGAAAGTAATTTCCTCTTGTACCTAACTCATATTTACTTAAACTAGTAATCATTAATCAGTGTTTATAAACCTTTAAACTTTACCACATTATCGATTCGAAGTAGTTGGAGAAACAATAGTATTATAATGGTTAGGTGGTACATCGTTGTTCCTTCTAAGTTTGGAGGACTACTAGCTGATTTATACATTATTTTGTATAGTTAATTGCTTGGCTCATACTCTAAATTGAATTGTTCACTCAACTTCAATTGATTTTCAGTTAG
Organism: Anisogramma anomala; assembly: GCA_038502455.1. Lineage (NCBI taxonomy): Eukaryota > Fungi > Ascomycota > Sordariomycetes > Diaporthales > Gnomoniaceae > Anisogramma > Anisogramma anomala. The sequence goes on along the minus strand of JASMMZ010000001.1, from coordinate 28,402,381 downwards.
TGCAGGCTATTTCTACTGCAATTCACTTGAATACTATTCCAACACTTAGGTTTTTCCCCTCCGTAATATACGGTAAACGGTAACAAAATTATACGTTTTAGTGATAGTATTTGTATCCTTATTTATAAGTCGCTTATTATAGAGTTGATTTAAGCTATATACGATTAGTTTATTACCATCTACCTAGGTCACGATACCACTATCGCCATATTTTAAAATACCTATCTTTAAACCGGTTTATACTCTATTGTCCCGCCTTTTTACTATAATGACGATATTTATAAAAGGATGACCTATGAGTGATACCGTAAATGATTATTCTTAAACTCTAATAGATTTTCAATCGGTTAGAAAAAAAATTATTAGTTGACTTTGTAGTTGACCTCGCTTAGAAAATATCCAATAACTTGCGTTACTTCATAGTTATTACGAATCTTTCAAGTAAATCGTTATTTAAAAATATATGACAATTCTCAATGTAAAATGTTACATAAACGTATTTATAAGTTATTATTAGCGGTTTTACGTTTTTCTTCATAGGATTGTCAATAACTTCGGTTTTAATTGGATTGATAGATTTTATAAAAGCCTTTGTAAACGTACAGGGATGAACTATTGTCTTGATATTACCTTTCAATTCGAAATGGACAATGTTACTAAATTAGTTAACTAGGAAATCCTAAACTATTTCTTTTCTTTGTTTATTCTCAAATTTATCAAAACTACTTATTCTCTTGGTGCTAACTAATATCAAGTACGAACATTACAATTATTAGTATTGAAGCGCCATTTGTAACATATAATTACTGTTGTACCCAGGAAATGGTTAACCAGGGTTTCTAGAACTATATATTGTGCTGCATCCTTTATAAACTCACTTATAGCTATTGATAGAACAATATTAACAGTAATATACCCTCAATATTTTCTGTAACGTGACAAATTATAATCGTAAACATAAGAATTATTTGGTACCAGATTTTGATCAATATCAAAGATTAGTTTGAATAAAGTTCCCAGCACGCCATCTTATATCAACTTAACTATCGTTACAAATAAACCCTTTTGAAAAAAATATTTCTTACCATTATAACCCTCTTTTTTAAACTATGCGCTTACTTTGCCATCATTCAAGTTTCTTTCCTTACCGTTTTTTATTGAATTTACTTTATAAGTAAACGAGAGTTACTTATATTAGGCATTTTTTTTAATACGTATTAAGTACTTAGAAGAATACAGTAGCAATTGCAGGTGAAGTGTTTGAAAGGTTTTGTACCTACCACGCTAATACCTTCTTTACCTGCTTTATTAAGAATATATTCAATACTTTGACTTACGTATATAAATTATTACATCTCCTCCTTATTCATGTTATTACGCTTCCATATTCCTATTATACGTTTCTTACCGACCGTTAAGTTTTACCTGTCCCCTATCACGAGTTATTCTCCTACATTAAGAGTTTCTTTTTTATTTTACTTGTCGTTATTGTAAAGCCAGGAGAAACTTTATCTTCATTTAGATAGGTTTTTAATGTTATAAAACTTAGTAATAACTTACAATGCGCGGTCACAAAACTTAAAGTTATAAGTTCCTTTAATATTTTTTTTAAGTAAGGCTATTATAGAATGTTCAAATATCATAGTCATTATTTCCTAGCTTAGTTACCGTCGTTAGCATGACTTATTCCCTTTTTTTCGAGTACTTTGAATAGTAACCGCCCCCTTTTCCATAAAGTACATACATGGTTACCCTTTTCTTTATAATATTACAGTCTTAACCGTCGCGAGCTATCTCTTAACCGTTTCCGCTAACCTTTTTGTAGTCGTCCCATAATCTCTCGTAATTTTCACGAAGGTTTTCGTAACCGTCGCAAACCTAAGCTATTTTGTCGCAACTACTAACGATTGTCTCCTCTCCGCCGTGAATTCCCAACCTTTCAAAACCGCTGCAAAATTACCCCTAACCGCGAAACTATGACTACAATTAATATTCCATTCTTGACCAACGGCATTTATCATTTAAAATGAGAAAATATTAAAGTGTTGAATTCTAAATATCCCGAAACATCAAACATATGTATTGTTATAGTAAATAAAGACGTTGTTTTCACCGATATGTAAAGATTTTCGTAACGTTCAAATACTTTTTTCAACATTTTCCCAAATTTTGAAAGTCAGATTATGAATTTTTTCTCATTTTTTCATAAAAGTTAGCCGTATAAAATGGAACGATTTTGGTAACCTTTTACTATAGTATTAAAATATCTTATTATAATCTCATTTTTATTATATATCATTCCAAAAATCATTTTAATATGAATATAAATGGAATGACTACGAAATTTAGAAAAGTAAAATTATTGTCACGCAACTTATTTACAGACGTATATAGTTTACGTAGGCGTATTTAAATAAAAATACTTTATGTTTAAATTGAAGGTATATTTAATCGCCATAATACCAACTATAACATCCAGATAATCGACGTTTGATTCATATTAGATTAGGTTATATAATGATATTAATGGTTGTCGTATGGTAAACATTTATACATTAATAATCAATTAAAATCCAATAATCTAAAACTGTATTTTTGTCGTAACTAATTGTCTTTACTCGAATCATTAGCCATCTTTTTTCCTAAGCTACTCGGGATAAAGATTTTTCTAAGGTACAACTCCGAAAATACGAATATCAAAATTATATTAAAAAGTATAATATTCGCTGTTTGAATAAATAAGATTATAATTGATGTAGACATGAGGAGCTTAAATATTAGAATATTTGATATAACTGTAATGATACTCGCAACCGCAAAAATCGCAAACGTGGCTGAAATTACCGTAATAAATATTGTGTTTTTGATTATCTTCACGATTATAAACGTACCAACCGATATCGATATTAGGATCATTTCAATCGTAACGTTAGTTACAACAAACGCGATAAATTCGATAATCATTCTTTTCAATACATTCGTAGGCAGCCGCAACAATTGTTAGTGCTGCTATCAGACATACATATGATACCTTAACAACGCTAGCGAAAATTCTTCAATAGCCTCCTCCATAGCCAACGAAAAAGGGGCTAGACCAACTACGCGCGCCCTTAACGCGACTATAAAAGCCTCCCAATCTTTGTATATTATTTCAGGATCTTCGAAAAAACTTTAGGCAGCTGAACTACCCCCAGCGCAAAATCGCGCTACTATACACTAACTCAAACTTTTAATGCTAAATCCCTTGATAAGAGTTTCGAAGCATAAAAACGAGATTTCAAAGTTTACTAATCCATATGTAAGGTTTACGAATAGGCTATTAATGCCTTCGTCGTATGCTTTAATAAGGCCGGTTTTATTAAACACCTTATATTATAATTTCGCATTGTGGTATATGTTATCGACCAACTTATTAATGGAGGCCTAGGAACGTAAACAAACGAGATTAAACCGGTATATAAAACTTCGTCTCCTTCTTTTTATATTTTTATATAAACCGAATAAATACGAAAAACCCCCCAAAAAACCTTTCGTACGTTCTCTCACACCACTTATATAAAGACCTTGATATTACCGGCTACCGCAATAAAAAAGGGTAAGAAGCCATTTTTACCCTTAAATTTAAACATTAAGTAAATTATCATAACAAATTGTAACGGGATGCAGGTTTTTCCAACGTTATAAAAAACCTTTATATGTATGAAAAGCCATTAAGATATTATATACAACTATTCAAAATACTACCTCGTATGACTTACTATACTATAGGAAACGATGGAGGAAGAAAACCTACGGGTTTTTATTGAAGTTCCTAGAGGTTTAAAATGTAATATTGACTGATTTTCCCTGGGATAAGTTTTCGTTCAAGAAATAAAACTGAATAAGTTCGTTATTGAATCGGGAAATTAAACCCCTATCAGATACATTATATATTATATCGATCATGTGATTCATAATGAGCTTTCTTCAAAAAGATAATATCGATATTAATTTATTTCATAAAAAATAATAGGGTTAAGGTTTCTAAATTGTGATATACGTACCTTATCAAAAAGTGTTTACGCGATATCTACTCTCTTTCGAAATATCTAGATCAGAGTATAAAAGGTAATAAAAAAGAAAATTATATTGTAATCCGGTATTACACCAATCTTAACTTACCTTTCGATATACAGCTAAAAAGATTACACGGGCTTAATTATTTAAATCGTTCAGTTCCTGGACACTTTAGATTCTCCACCTTTTCGGTATACATAAACGATTGAAGGCGATAAATCAACATTACCGATTGAAATTTCATGAAAACGAATACCTACAATAATATATTAATATATATTACATGTAATCAATCCAATACTTTAAATTTATCATTTTGATGAATGATTACGCTTTGAAACCGTATACAGATAATTTATAATATTACAATTACTATGAATCCTTCCCTTCGACTTACCCAAACTTTCTGGCGGCTTCTAAACGAAAGGATGAGAAATATATCCATATATTGAGGTAAAAGCTTAAAAAGATCGGACTTTTCGGTAAAACTCGTTATAATACAAAAGGAACGGTTGAAGTTGAAACTAAAAAGAAACCATGATTATCAAAACTAATAAAACCAATTATTTGATTAATTAAAAATGGTTATAAAATAAAACTCTTTTATATCAATATTCGCCAATACTTTGCCGGAAAAGATGCAACCTGATCCGCGCTTTTTATACATATTTCCGGTTCTGAAGGTTTTGTAGATTTAAAAACTAACACGGCTCCATTACGTTACCCCCTTTTCCATACCACCATTTAAACGAAACAGTCGAAATTACCGTCGTGCGAAGAAAACCAATTATACGGGATTTCACCGGTAAACGTCCTACCCCCTCTATTATAGGGTTTAGGTTTCTCGCAACATACGAATGTTTTGCTACTTTGAGAAGGTCTAGTCTTCAGCTGATAAAAAAACCAGCTATTAAGTCTAAATCGACCGTAACTAATCCTGAATCCTTTAAGGTTACAAAAACTATTTCCAAGTCTTTTGTAATGATCACACTAAATACCCGTGAGTATATAGAAGATGTCAGAGCTTTATATTATCAAGAAGTTAGCAGAGGTGCTGAGTAAACAATATCGCAACCGTGAAAGTGATGATCAAAAGCCATGAGGCTATTCAGAATATACTGAGACTGAATACTTAGATTGACAACTGAAGAGCTATCTACTGAATCTAGGAAATGCCTAGAGAGTGTGTTCCTTATATATCCAGCTCTTCAGTCCAAGATCACTTGCCTATATAGCTAGGCAGCATAGGCTGTCTCCTACATATGATTCCTATATTCTAATTCTTTTTATGTGTAACCCTATCCCTAGGTTGCTGACATAAGAGATGTTTATTCCCCGCCTAATATGTTGGATACTTGGCTCTGAGTAGCTCAGCTACCTGCTGGCCTGTTTCTTGACCCAACTGTTATCTAGGTTATAACATCTTTGAAGACTTTAACAATGAGGTTTCAACTCGTTTTAATAATTATAATTAAGATTATCCGTAATAGAGGTCCTTTAATGATAAAATCGACTACATTTATATCGGAATCCGAATTCCCACCATTATCCAACACTCTTTCCGACCAACAGGTTACAACTAGCTTTATAAACTAAAGTAACGTAATAGATAAAAACTTTACGGTCCCTCCGGGCTAAATTAACGTCAATGATTCGAAATATTAAGTATGCTTATATTCACTACATAAAGAGCGATTAAATGCTTCTATATGTTGAAAACAAATATAGGGTTGACGATTTTTTGGATGAATATAGGCAAGCTAATAACTATACACCAGGCTTTTTTATAAATTACACGCACGAAAGCGTTAATTCTTTTATCATATATGAACTTCAATATGATCAAATAAAGAATAACTAGTATTTTACGAAATATCACTCTACTTACGATCGTTTTTTCATAAATCCGTGATTAAAGTAAATCCGCTTTTACATAAAAAGATCGACATGAATTACTTTTTATAACCCGGCTGCGAATCCAGTTCTATATTCGGAAAATAGCATCTCTTACATCCATTTAAATACACTCTAGTATCGAGAGGATTTTCTTATAATTATATATTAGCGATATGACTATAACTAATATATACTGGAATCAATTTACCGATAGCGTATTAACGAAGATTTACGCCTGGTTACTAGGGCATTAAAGTATTGTTAAAAGGGATTTTAAATTCGAATACAATTGAACGAAACCTTCATTAAGTAATGTTTATGGGGAACGTACTTTAAATAATGAGACTTTCGTAACAGGTATATATACTTTAATAACGAGGTGGAAATTATCTTCAACCTTACATTAACTTTCTTGTCATGTGTGCACGGACCTCCTTGATAAGGAAGGCAGGGGGCCTACACTGTGAACCCTAATAGTACCCACTTCTGAGAAAAAAAATCAGGTTCAGCCGCTCTCCACACCAACACTTCATATGCATCCTATTCTATCACAACATTACCAATCGGCTTTATAACCATTTGAATGTTTTCCGGCGACCCCTTTTTGGCCATGGAGATCGTCGTCGGCCCGATGCACCGCCTGCGCAGTAGTGCATCCTTAAAACAACCTTCACAACCAAGGATTCCGTTCCTCTTTACTTATGCTAACGTGTCCCTTTTGATTTGAACTTATACAATGCAAATTTTATTTCTTTTACGTTTTAAGGTCTTAAAAAGACCTTAATTATAAGCTCTCGCACTTAACGGCTTAATTTATTTATTTATCTTTAAACTATCATCACCTATATCGGCGCTCTATCTACTTAATGGAGCTATCGACTTTAATTTGAATACTCCTTTTTAGCTATTCACAGAAGACTTTTTACGTCACACAACCAGTTTGGTAGTGTATCCTATTTTATGTTCTTTTACACTTCTTAAGTTTGCAGCATATAACAAAAATGTAACTTACCGAACGAGTTGTAATATATATCTCCTTTATTAATACGGGCTTTCAACTAAGAAATAAGTGCTTTACAGATTATTCACTCTTTCAAGACCGCTATCAGATCCTCGATGCGAATAGGTGTCAAGTGGGGACTAAGATAACCATATAATACGGCTCGACTAAAGCTACAGTTTTCGCGCCCTTACAGGTCTCTCAACTGTAGGGTACCTTAAATCCTTGATTGGAAGTTTAAGTTAAGGTCTGGTTTTGGGTCAAAGGTTTTATTTGATAATTTGTTTTATAGTGAGAGGCTAGTATTCCTATATTATAGGTATAAAGTTAAGAAATAATATTCAATATACCTAGTGGTGGGAGCTCTCTTTCTTTGCAATCACATGGACACAAAACCTTTACGAATATGATCTATATTCGTGATAGAAAGGTTTCTTTGTGAAGCAGGAACATATATGGTTGATACAAGTCCCCTTTGGTAATCATTTAATAGTGCATATAACGTAAGGTTCGGATATTGGCTACAGGTATAGAGTATATGGTTTTCGGTTTATATATTTATGGTATAAGGAATAAGGTAGTTTGTTTAACCAGTTAAGGGATATGACCTAAAAACAGGGAATCAAATAGAGTGGTGGTTATGTAAGATAAAGAATTTAAGTTATGAGCCTTTCCGCCAGCATATGTAACATAACATTAGCGAGAGTCACATTATAATAGTCTTATGGTAGGCATTGCCCGTCGATAGTAAAAAAAAAAGGAAGTGGAAATCCCTATATATAGTTTAAAATACGGATTAAACTTTACCTTCACTAATATCACCAACGTTATCACAATAATCAAACCGAATATTAATAATAACTTTATCTATAAGGTACTATTAACAACATTTTAAGGCACGGATTGCATATACTCCAGATCCCATGTATCAAGATACCGAAAACCAATTTATATAAGTCTAAAAACCTAATCGCTACTAGTATAACCACCTTAACACACGCCACCTATATCAAGGATGAAATAACAATAAAAAATTAAACAAAAACCTTTACCCGGCTATAAAATAATACCTAATACGTGGTTGGTGGCGCTATTATAGTATACTTAAAGGTAATGAAATGTTAAGACCCTAAGCCAAACTAGGTTTGATAATATATAAAGAATAAAAACATAACGCAACCACGTGATACAAGGTTTATTAAACGTCGTAATTTCCTAATCGAGATATAACGGATAATAATTAATACATTGAAAATTAAAATAGATTAAGCCGTTAACGTAGTAAAAGCATACGTGATCATTAATTAGCAAAAGTCTTCTTTACTGTTCCAAATACCAATAATCGAAATAAGTAATTAATTTGTTTTTCATGACAGCTAACAAATCCAAATTTTACGAAATAATAACTTTAATAGGTTTTCAACTATTCAATATATAGATAATGACTTTCTAAGTAATAAAAACATATGTAAATATAGTATTCTTGAACGGTTTAATATAGCCAACAGAAATATTATTAGTAATACTACTAAAATTGGTAATATATTAGCTAGTTTTAAAGACGTTACATTCCGCCTATTTAAAACATGTAAAAACTTTATGATAAAGTTTATTTTTATGTTTTAGAATAATTATTTTTGATTAAACTTCTTTCAACAGATATAATGATTATTGAACGTATCGATAATACCAGAACTCGGCGACTGAAACCTATTGAAGCGGTGGTTGTAAAAACCTATCGTATATATGCCAGTTTATTTCAAAAGATTAAAACGTATCATAACTTGGAGAATTTTCAGGTGTTTATAATTGAAGGCTCTATTAGTCTCCAATACGGGGGAGAAACGCCAAGGCCATTCGTCTTAAACCTAGTTACATTCTTTACATATAACGTTCAATTCGCCTTAACTAAGGGAAAAGTCGCGTAGATTTTATCACTTAACGTATAAATAGCTTTCGATTTTTGAATTTATAATCGCCTGATTTGGAAGATAAAACTTTTATAGTTTTATCTCAATCTACTTACTTTGGTCAAAACTTTTACAATGAACAAAATGATTAGAGTCTATCATTAGACGGAATTTACAGGATTTTCAAATCATAATGACATAACTTTATAAAAATCTCTCCTTTTTCCGGTTTCTTACATGATTAATATATTAAATGTCGCCAAACTTTACTCTAAATACGTTTTTATTTACGTTTAAAAGATTCTTTTTTTCAGGCCTAGAATTCTATAAAATAAAACGTTAATGAAGTCGAGGCCAATTCATGGGAGTAGAACTAATAAATGGTAAATAATAAGCTCATTTTTACCACAGAAAAGTTGAAATATTTATATATTACTAAACGCTAGAGTTCCTTCAACCTTGTAATATAGGATAACACTTACGTTCTTTCTATTACAAAAGCGATACATCCAGTTACGAATCCGTTTCCAAAAACCAAGTTTTCTAATATATTGTAACTTCGGATTTCATTTGGTACAATCTTTTAAAAAATAGTTGACGTTAAATAACGCATGGTAAAGGCATTAAAGCTTGCCCGGCACTACAAAAGACTTTTACACATGAAACACAGGCCTTAGCTATACCTTTTTCGTACAACTACTATTATTGTCATCTTGTCCATACTTATATACTACATTGATAATTAGTATTACAAATATAAGTAAAATGGCTTCGAAAAATAAATAACGGTTCTGTTAATCACCATGGAGAAAATGATTACCTTATTATATAGGACTTCGCTTAACGTCACCACCTTTGAAAATTCCGGACTTCCTTTTGATATAATTGCTATTAAAAATAATATTTCTGTTAATATTCCTTAGACGTTACAACGTTGTCGATTCGATTGGTCGAAGTAACAGTAGTATTGCAGTAGTCAGATGGTAGATGTATTGTTCTAGGTTTGACAGACTGCTAGCCTGTCTGAACTATAATTTGTATGACCAATTGCTTGGCCCGTGCCCTAGAGTAAAGTGCAGTGTACTGCACTCGACTTACACCCAATGCGATAAGTCTCCATAAAGCAATACACTTGCAGTATAGTAAAATTTACTGTTGGTAAAGTTGACCTACTACACTACATGTAATATTATTCCAACACTGGCGGATTTTTAGTTTGTACGCGCACACGTCAGTTTAGCTAACTAATCTTTTCCGGTTGCCATTAAATTACCTTCTCGTTAACTGGCCAGACCCCTATCAATTCCAGTTGAATTCTATACTGAATTGCATCCAATTGTATGCAAATTAACCCTATTTAACCTTAATTGCTCCGTTGCCCCGAGGTCCGAGTTTATCAACTTCCACAAAAGTTTTTACGCCATAGATTTTTACAAGCCTCCACTTTAACCGTGCTACTTAAACAAGCCATTATTAATCCCCTAGTAATCTTTCAGTTTATCAGCATATCCATGTTTGGCGTTACGTGATCCGGGTTATTTGGGCGGTTTATTAACGTATATTTCGATTCGTATAATTAGTTTGTTATTGTCTACAAACATTTTTAAGGTTTTATTTAGTAATGATTTTATTATGGCGGTGACGGGGTTATCTTTATTATCGATTTATCGGAATTACCTAATATCCCTCCCTTCGTAGGCTTTTTGGAACACTATTACGTTGATTATTAGGCGGTTTTCACTGTCATCTCGAGTTTTAAAAGGTGTTCGAATAAACTGTTTGAATCGGTATAAATTACTATCAGGATAAAAAGAATCTGTAACTTTCTGGTTAAAAGGTTAAATTTCTTTCATAATATTATACCTACGTTAAAGTCCGCTATTATATTATACACCTCTGATACCAATACGTTATGTATAATTCTTTTGTATTTGATCGAAGACTAGTTGATGAAATTGTTGATAATGCTAAATGAATTTTCTTACTTATCTTCGTTTACGAAAGTTATTAAAAATCCTATTTATAAAGACAGGTCGATGTCATTTGTAAAAGACTTGTCCGTAAAAATTATTAACTTGGCCTTTAAAAGGTAAATTAACATTATATGAATTCCGAGATCCAGATTTCGTATCTGCCACTCTAACCTTTTGTTCAGTCGATTAAAGTCTTCATCCGTTAGTGTTTATATTTATACTATAATAAATATATTGTAAGAGGCTTTCGGTTAGTACAAAGTAGTAATATAACTACCCTGTATACGTTATTTTAAATACCGTTAAGCTCTAACCACATTATTTTTATCGATCATTGTAAAAATAACTGTTTAGCCCTTTTGGCAAAGGTTTAGGCCGGTATTACTACCAGATATATGGATTAACGATAAATTAAAGTTAAATTAATTATTTCCCGTTAACATCGTTACCAACTTACAATTCCAAAACTTAAAGTCATCAATCGCTTGTTATTTTAGTGTTATGAAACCAGTCGTTTCGATGAAAAGGGTATTATTAGTTTACATATTTACTATACCAAAGTTTTTCTTTTACGTTATTAGTAAGTACGGATCGTATATTCAAGACTTTATCGTTAACTGGGATTTAAAGTGTTACTAGTAAGTTAGGAACTAGTAAATACCTATTTTAGCTAATTTATTTAATTGTTTAATACACCGTATTATCGTTCCTAAAAGGTAGATAACACGTAGAATTTACGGTAGTTTTAGTAGTACAATCCTTTATAAATCTGTTGTTGATTATATATAAGCCTACGTAATATCACGATTATTAAGTGCAAACTTATCTTTAGTTCTGATGAAAGAATTTACTGCTAAGGTAACTACTAAACGCTAATTAATCTTTTAAATAGTTAACGACTATATAAGGATCTAAATTTTACCTTTATTACTGTATCCTTAAGCGATTAGTCGCAACTTTTAGTACAGCCGCCCCATGGTTTCATTTTTGACCTCGTGAATAATCCTTGATTTCAAGATCGTAATATTCGAGTCTTAAAGGTTAAAATTGGTTTTTGGTATCAATTGAATAACTTTTCGAATCAATAAACCGTTGGTTTCAACCTTATCGCTTTTCTTAAAAGGTTTGTTGGAGGTTTTGATAATTCCTTATACCCTAAATTTTACTACCAAGTTTTTGTTATCCTTCTTTTTCCTATTTACCTAAGTAATGTTATAAATGCGGCCCGGTGTATATTCCTTCTTTTTAACGTTTTCCTTTTTTTTTTCGGGGATCGCCCGCTCCCACGGCGTTTTATCGGCTTATTAATAACGGGTAGAGGAAATTCGTATCATTACGGTCGCTTTACTTAAAAAGTTTATAGATTTTTATTTTAATACCCTTAATATAAAGCCTTACCTAAGTGGTTTAAAAGGTAACAAGGCCGTTAATAGTTTTAACAATTACTTTAAAGTTTATAATACTTAATATCTTATATAGTCTTTCCCATTTACCCGTCTTCCGCCACGCGAATACTTTATTTTGTAACGGCAAAGTAAATACGTAGATTGCTAAAGGGCCGTTCCTGGTGTTAAGGGTATTATTTATCTGGCGGCGTGTCGATTCTCTTCATAGTTCCCTTAAAACTTTGCTGTAGGCTGTAGCATGTTCCTGAGTACTTGCTGAGGGTGAAGATTCACTTATTAGTCGTGGGTAGGTTTTGTAAACTAGAAGCGTTGTCATTTAGCCGTCAGAGCCTATAGTATCGTTTAAATCTTTTACTATTATTTATAGGCATACCTGCGGATCTGTAAAACTTCCAATTTTCAGCATAAGAATGTTATACGCTCGGAGAAATAAGGAGTATTCCCTTTTAAACTTTCCAATGCTTTAATAGGTTTTTACAAGTACCTGTTTACATTCAATACCTATTATTTTGGTATTTTCCTAAAACTCCGCCGCCGTAAAATTTGTATCGGTATCGTAAACGACGATATTAGGTAGACTTAGGTAAATGTCAATCTATAGCATCCTTAACGTTTCCTAGGTATCCTTTGCTAAAAGTGATTTTGAAAGCTTAACTCCATAGAAAGGATGACGAAGTTAACGATATGAAAAATAGGCTTATGATCCAAATAAAATATATTAATAAAGATTTTATAGTTAAAGTCTTAATTGTTTTTTAATATAAATTTTCATCTCCGGAGGTTTTAGGTATACATTTAGCAATAGAGGTATAGCCGTTTAATAGCTTTTAGGGCAAAGTATTTTATATCATTATGACCTATGGATTTTAGAACTTTATACAACCTATTAACAGCTAAGTGGTTAAAACTCCGGTATAATCAACGTATCTCTGGAGTTATCAAGTTTAATATTACTGCCTCCGGGCCTTAAATATAAAACCATAAATGACCTCACTTAAGACCGAGTAAAAACCTTTGGCTATTTTTGATCAGTTCGTCTACGTTAACGTTAACGTTAACGCTGAAAGTTTTTATGTTTTTTAAACAAAATAGAAAATATGTAACAGACTTACGGATGTAAAACGTAATCATTCCTATAATGATTTAAATTACCGTTATCACAAGTAACGATAGTTATTTGCTTAGGCTAAAGCTAACTTTAGCCTTACCAATATAGTAATGATTAATCTTAATGGTTTTTGTAGTTTTCCTCTGCAATACCACATACTAAGAATATCATCTTATTAAGTACCTTCCTGCCCCTATATCTAGCATAATACCTGACAACGTATGGTTTATGTAATAATCGCAAAGGTCAAATATATATAAGGGATTAGGGGTTTAATTAGGGTAAAGATAAAAGTCTTTATTATTGAGACAGTATAAGAAAGCGTAGTCGGCAAATTAATAATCCGTATTAAGAATAGTATCGTTTTTATACCATTTAATTTGCTTGGTGGCGTTAGCGTTATTAGTTGGATCGTTACCCTCGAAGTCTTCGATTGAATTTAAATAGTCCTATTTAAAAGCAATAGGGTATTAAACGTAATGTACTATGTTTTTATCATTAGGCTTAAAAAAGGGTGCTGAGTTAACCAGTAACTAGATTTGACACAAATCCAATACTTTTTGTTACTATTACGATGATAGTGTTAATGGTTAACAGTTTCGCTTAAATTTTGGCCTTGCTGGCGCTAACGTAAGTGTTGCCTTTAGTTTAAAGCTAAGGTCAATGAGCCGAACCTTAAGCGTTATAGACGCCTGTACTTGCGATCAACGTAATTAACCACCATAAGGTCTTCCTTATTAACGTCAAGGAAGTTGCCGGCATGTGAATATATACCGAACGAATTTGGTATAGGTGTCATTACGGTGGTAAACGAGGAATGTAATCGGCTAAAAAAGCCATCCTAGGTAGTATTTAGGTGTTATAAGGTGTATTGGAACTCGTTACCACCCGTAACTATTGCTTATACTTACTTATGAAGTGTAACCTCATTAACCTAAGCCTTCCCTATTGCTTTGTAATATATTATCAACTTGTTCAGTATTTAATTAAAAACATCTATTGGTAATTCCTCCTCTTTCTTCTTTACCATTATGATAGTATACCTTTTAGTAACCCAGTTTGTATGGTATTACGCGAAGTGAACATCGTATTCGAAGTGGCTCTTTATATTATTATAAATCTTGCAAAATGTAGTAACGCTTGTCAGGAAGGTTAATTAATGATCTTTAGCATAACCTGTAAGAATTTCGGGAAATAGTAAGTAAAAACTAAAGGGTAAAGCCTTTATTTATTTACGGATATTTAGAAAAGGCATTATCTTAATATCGAAGAGGTTATAAGGCTTTCCGTCATACTTCTTTATGTTTTCCCAAATCTTAGCGAAGTCCATTATAAGTTTGTAATTAATATTAATTATTTTAACAGATTTTATAGAAAAGTTGCGATAATCGTTTTAGCCGTAATGGGTATTTCCTAATAGTTTTAGCTTTAGGGGCTTTAAGGCACAGTACTAAGGGTAGTTACCAGTTGCTTGGTCTAAAGGGTAAAAACCTGTGGTAAAACTTGTAATCGGTTTTTGTACGTAGGCAAGTTTAAAGGAAAAGGGTTTTTACGGTATTTGGCAATTGTAGTATTAAGGGTTGATAGGTATTTAAAGGTTTTAAAAGTTTTGACAATTTTGTTTAATTAACTGGTATAAAGCGTTGACGTTAATACCTTTAGCCGTATTAGCAGCCGGTACTTCCCGTCCTATATTGTCACTAAAAGTGTACTTCGCGTTATTATGTAGTAATACTAAACTGCTAGGCAAATTAATAGGTTTTTTATCGCCAACACGCGAAAAGGTTTAACCTAATTAAAAAAGAATAAAAAAGGCCTCTAAATTATATATAAGGGCGTTAAAATTTCTTAACTCCTTTTCTTTTAGGACGTAGGTTTTAAAGGCATTTTTTAAATGAGACTATATTAAATAAAGTCTTCATTAACTTAATTAAACTTTTTTGGTACGTAAATCTCTTAACTTTTAAGTTGTTCATTTCATTTAAATTTTATAGACTTTTAAATATTTTTTCACATATTAATAATTTAGTTGTCGAAAAACTTACGATATTTTCGGAGAGTACGGTTTCTGCGGTCACGTTTCTCGCCACCATCTTATTCGATAATATAATTGCCAACGAAGTTAATCATATTCTCTTTAATTAACTCGTTATCGACATCCTATCTTAAAGGTCGTGGTTATAGTGTTTTACGAAAAGGTAATCGAGGGCTTTAATTGCTTTTTTCCTATCAGGGTCGGTAATAGCTTGAAAGTAAGGGCTTGCGGTAGCCATTTTGACGTTTTAGCTTGTTTAAGGCGTGTAGGGCAAGGGACTTGGTGATCTTAGACGTAGAGACTTGATGTTTTGGCGTGAAATCGCGTGGGAAATTAGCGATTTGAAGACTTGGTAACTTGGCATGAGGTCGCGCAACGTGGCTTTCTTAGCGTGACTTGGTGATTCTCGGTGATTTTGCTCAGAGCAATAGACTTGACGATTGACGTGATATAAAGGGAGTGAAAAGAGTGAAGTATAGGCAGAGGTTTGGTATAAAGGGTAAGATTGGAGGTCGTTGTTGGTAGTAGAGAACGAAGGTTATTTGTTGTGGTTGTTTGGCGTAGGGACTTAGTCGTTTTTCTTGCAGTAGTAGCACCCGTAGTAGTACTAACTTAGCCGTTTGCCAACTTGCCGTACTTTGAGACTTCTGACAGTTAATCTCAATGTCTTCAAAAAGAATCAATAAAGATTTCTTGCTGTTTTCAATAACGATACCGTTGCTACCTCCAAGCTACCGTGAAAACCGATGCGGCCTAGAAGTCTTCTCTACTTACTGCCGTAAAAACCGATGTAGCAGTAGAGACCCTTCGCAAGGATTTTTCCTTACCGTAGCCGCCGTTATTTAATGTAAACTGTAACCGGAAAGTAGTTTCTTCTTTTACTTAGCTTATCTGTGCTTAACCTAATAGATAGGCAAGCACTGATCAGTGTTAGTAGGTCTTAGACGTTGCAACGTTATCGATTCTATTAGTCGAAGTAACAGTAGTATTGCAGTAGTCAGATAGTAGATGTATTGTTCTAGGTTTGGCAGACCGCCAGCCGGTCTGCACTGTAATTTGTATAGTCAATTGCTTGACCCGTACCCTAGAGTAAAGTGCAGCATATTGAACTCGACTTACACCCAATGCGGTAAGTCTCCACAAATCAATACACGTGCAGTACAGTCAACTTTACTATTATTAAAGTTGACCTACTGCACTACATGTAATATCATTCCAACAGTTTACTTTCCGCCTATCGCTTAAAAGCCATTAACGTCTGATACAATTTTATACAACGGATTTACGATTATAGTTATCTCCCTATCGTTAAAATCCTCCTTTAAAACTCCAGCCGCTATTCTAAGCCACAAATCAACAACCCATTACACTATAACGGCCCTATGGTAATCCTTACGGCTTTAAATGACTTTAAAGATATACAATGTCCTTAGCGATACCAGAAACATCCTCTGTCCACTAAGACGACGCCTAATAAAGAATTTCTAACTACGTTTACTTACAACCAACTGAAAGTTGATCAATTTTCCACAACTAATTTTATTAAACCCACGATATTCTGTTCGATCCCTCCATTCTTTTATAAACTCATTGGTCAAAGAAAACGCTATTAAGAAAACGCTATTATAACGTTGAAAAATGCTATTTTAACCTCGATCGAAGTTATACTACAGTGTTTATCAACAGTTCCAAAGAACTTTTCGAAAGATAACAACAAATCGAGTACAGATACAAAGTTTACTGTAACGGCTATATAATAACAGAATATTTTTGTGGACTTTACCCTACTACATTCGTTATCAACATAAAGATTATCAACGCATTCCAAAAATTCGTGGAAATTATGCGTACCATAATAAGAGAAATTATAATATATATTTATAAGACCTTTGAAATATAATGAATAAAAAGAGATATAGTCACTTTATTTGAATAAGCCTTGAAAGGATTCCACACCGTAATTAAATCACATATCAACTTCTTTACGGTAAAATAATACCTAGTTTACATAGGTATCGATAGAAATAAGGCCGTCGATAAATTAGCGAATATTAATATTTGGTTTTCCACCCACTTTAATAATAGCAATTTACCTTCCATCAATAGAAAACGTTTTATTTTAAGTCATTCTTAAAAAATTCTAAACCGCAATAATAAACTTAAAAACAATGTGTTGGAATAGTAGTCAAATATAGTACAGCCAAGTGAACTATACTTACAGTTAGGTGATTGTACTAACTGCAAGATTAACTGCAGTTTATAGGATTGACTGCAAGTGTATTGAAGTAGGTGCCCACTTCAAAGTAGAGTATGTTCCAAAGGACTTGGCCATACAAATTAGCGTGCAGATCGTCTACCGGTCTGCTGAACTTAGAACTTACTACTCAGAACCAATTTCAATGCAGCACCAGTTACTTCAACCACAGTGATTCTAATAGAATATGGTGTAACGATAAAATTCTACCAATAATAACTAATGCTTATTAGGTTAAGTACAGATAAGCTAGGTAAAAGAAGAAGATATTTTCCGGTTATGCTTTATAATTATGCAAGGTAAGGGGAAGATTTTTACAAAGGGCCCCAACGCTACGTCTATTGTTCATAGGTAGCTAAAGGAAGACTTTTCAAGTTCTTTTGCTATTGATAGGTATTTGAAAGTGGCGATGGTATCGCCATTACAAAATATATCAAGGAATCCTCATTACAATAGTTTTAGAAGCGTTGAGATTAATCGACTGTAAGTCTCAAAGTTATTAAGTTAGCAAACGGCTAAGTTAATATTATTACGGTTACTACTATTGAAATTATTACTACTACAAATTTAAAATCGTGAAACCGATTAAATTCTACGAACTTCAACTAAAAATACCAACTTTAATGGCAAACCAACGACCTACCTTTTTATGCCACTATTTTTACCCTCTACACCTTTCAATATTCGTTACTATGGCTTCAAAGCACGCCGGAATTGACTCCATCGCCGACCCCTCCAAGAAGAAGGCGATTAAAACCCTAGAAACCACCTTGGTCAAGCACTTCGATAACGACCTTTAGATTAAAGAAGTTAATGAAGACTTTACCCCCAAATAATTTACCAACTCCATCGGAAACTTTATTTTTGATTTCAATTACGACGATGAAAACTTAAACGTTAAAGCCTTTTAAATTAAGTCGAGGTTTTTAGGGATTGGGCGCTAACTATATACAGAAAAACCAAAAAGTCAGTGAAGTAAAAGCTAAAAGTCGATTTATATAAACAAGTAATTTCCCTTCTATTGAAGGTTGAAAAAGGAGGTAACCTGACGGATATACTTTACGAATGTGCCATCGATAAAAACCTGTAATAAATATAGCAAAGAAAGGTTTAAGGGGTAGCTAGCGATAGCATTCCTTAAAGCCCTTAAACACGTTCATAAATTTACGCCAAAGTCCATATAAGTTCCTTAGACCATTTTGTATAAAGTTTGAAACGAGTCAATGCCACTGGCCGTAAAGAATTAATTAACCTACGTGTTGAAACAGCAGTAATTTCGATGATGTAGGTCAACTTTACTTACAGTAAAGTTGAATATACTGACTGCAAGTTGAGTATATTGTTTTATATAGACCTATTATATTGGCTATAAGTCAAGTACAGTATGCACATACTTCACACTAGGGCATGGGCCAAGCAATTACCTATATAAATTATTGTGCAGACCGGCTAGCAGTCCGCCAAACCTACAATAATACATCCACCACTTAACCATGCAATACTACTATTACTTCGACCAATCGAATCGACAACGTTGCAAACTCTAAAGCCCTACCAACAATAATCAGTGCTTATTAGATTAAGTAAAAATAGGTTAAGTAAAAGAAGAAGCTACTTTCTGGTTATGCTTTATGTCAAATAACGACTAGGATAAAAGAAAGATTTTTACGAAAAGCCCCTACGAATTGCGTCGGTTTTTATGGCAGTAAGTAAAGAAGACTTCTATGTTACTTCGGTTTTCATATAAACTTAGAAATAACGATAGTATCTTTATTAAAAACACTAAGAAATCTTTTTCAAAAACCCTTCTTAAAAAGCGTTAAGATTAGCCGCTAAAAACTTTTAACCGACAAGTTGACAAACGTCTAAGTCAGTATTACTACGGGTGCTAATACTATAAAAACGACTAAATTTCATGGCCTACAACATTCAACCTTCAACTTTTACCATCAATAATAAACGACCTCCGACCTTACCCTTTACGCCAAATCTTTGCTCTTACTTCACTCTTTTATTTTTTCCTACGTTAATTTAATCGTTAAGATCTTTACCCTAAACGAAAATACCAAATCGCGTTAAGAAAGCTACGTCGTGCGACCCAACACCAAATCGCTAAGTTTCCACACGACTTTATACCAAAATACCATGCCTCACATCTCCAAATATTGAAGTCCCTTATCCACCAAGTCCTACATAAGTCAAAACTTTAAAAAAACACCGAGTCAGGAAAACAAAAAGAAATTAAAGTCTTCGAAACTATTTTCACCAACCACTACGAAAAATAACTTTAAATCACGGATATTAACGAAAACTTTAACTAAGACTTATCTAACCAATTATATTAGTTAGTATATCCTCGACGCGAACCTCGGTAACAACTATGGCTGCAGCGCTCGCGCTATTCATAATTTTCGTAAATTTTTTAACCACTGGACTCTCAATATATGAAAGATAATCTAACGTATAGTTCAAGTTCAGCCGAAAGAGGAAATCACTTGCTGCAGCATTCACATCCCGAAAAAATCCTAATAGAACTACCTATAACCTTTTTTTAATTAACGTGACAAAAAAAAATTTAAAATCATAATCCCCAAAACCCGTAATGGATAGGAAAGGGTGTTAAAACCCCTTAACGCCCCCATACACATTTTAGGAAACCTCCCCTTTATATCTCATTAAGTCAAGCCTTTTTATACATCAATGATAAGAAACCTATTGATTTATTCGGAAATTCAATACCTCTACGTAACAACGTGAAGTACGTACTTAGAGGTAGTAAAACGCGCGAAGTAACGGCTACTAACGCAACAAAAGGTATTAACGTCGGCGCCCTCTACCGGTTGATTAAACAAGATCATCAAGTTCTTAAACCCTTCAAATCTTTATTACCTCTTAAACTTTTAATTCAAATCACCGAACCCCGTAAAACCTTTCTACAAGAGGTTTTCCTACACATGCGAGCCTACTGCAGGTCTTACCATAGGACTTTACCTCTCGGATTGAACGACTAGCAATTATCTTTAATACTGTAACCAAGAGGTCTTTAAACTTAAATTACAAAGAAACACCACCAAAGATAGGCACAATTATCGCGACCTTTGTCCAAATCCGATTAAAATAATTCACATTAATTATTAGCTTTTTACGAACTTCACTAAAAGTTGAAATAATATAAAAAAGTATGAAGAAAAACTTTACAACTTTTTCGATACAAAAATAAGGCCTTTTTTCAACATTTACAATTAAATAAAGGTTCCTCTTTCTAATTTTTACTATTATTCCTCGGAATCTTTACAAAACACATTTAAGATTACTATTTAACTTTCCTAAATCGAGTAATCACTTTTAACGAAATTTACAATAACAGAAAGAGTTATTTTGAATTCAACGTCCACCTTACTTAATACTATACGAATTATTTCACCACGAAATAAACCATGATAATGAAAAAGAAGGAAGACGAGAAAAAAAAAATTAAATTAGATGCTTAACCAGATTATACTATGTTAATTGGTAATAAGCATAGTATACATTACCGAAACTACATTTCGCTAGTAGGTAAGGGTAGCCATTACAGGCATTAGCTAGTTCAAATGCCCTTTATAACGCCTAAATACCATTTACAAAAACTTTTTGTAGCCAATTACTTTTTTTGTTCGCAATTATAATAACATATATACCAAAATTCTTTAATATATAATATAAAGTTAGAACCTTCCGTAACATTAATAAAAAAGGTCGTACGTTAGTTAATTACGTCAACATCAAATACGGTTATAAACGTCTCTAACGCCCAAAATCTGGTTTAAGAGCCGCAAACTAGAGGTCACATCTACATTGATGCCAATAAAACCAAAATTTAAACGGACTTACTAACCGCAAAAACTATTGTCCTCATAATGTCAAAAAATAGATTTGTGATAAACCCAACTATTAGTTTACTAGCCGCCCTCCAATTACACGTAACAATGAACAGATAATATACCATATCTAACATCACACTACTTTCCCATTGAACCATTTAAATTATATCGCAAATTTTAAGGGTAAAAAGGCTTTTAACAACGACGATACCTTTAAATAAATTAAATTATATAAACGTATTACTTCTAGTACGGTCTAATAATTAGCCGATGACGCCTTTTCACATCTTTTAAATGGTAAAGACTCTTATCTTTAAACTTATCCAACTTCTGACTCCTTATATACTTTTAACCTTCACGATTGTTATATAGTTCATATGTTTTAAAGTATTATTCCAAATATAGGAGTAATAAAGTACTTAAAAGGTCATTCATAATATATAGTACTACTAACGGAAAATATTATGGCTATTTAGATTAATCGTTACGATACTAGCAAAGTCAAAGTTAACTTTAGCCAAAGCGAACAACTATCATTGTCAGGGATAATGGTAATTCAAACTATTATTAACTATATTGCATTCCAAATACTCTAATCCCCCATCCTTTTTCTTTTTTACTTGAAAGACATAAAAACTATCAGTGTTAACATTGATATAAACGTCGATAAGCTAGTTAAAAAGCGCTAAATTTTTCTCTTATCTTTAAATAGGGGTACCTATGGTTTCATTTTTAAAGTCTAAAAACAGCTGTATTAGACTTGAAAACCCTAAAAATATATTAATTACAAAAGCGCTTTAACTACATGGTTACGAATAGGTTATATAAAGTCTTAAGATCCGCGAAATATGAAAATATGAATTACTTTGCTTTAAAAGCTATTAAAAAGCTTCAATACTATTGCCATATGCATACCTAAAACCTCCCAAAATTTAAATTTATTATAAAAACCGATAATGATTTGAACTGCGAGGTTTTTATCAATGTTTTCTTCCTGGGAAATAAATCTATTTTTCACATCGTCAACTCTATAACCTCTTTTTTTGGAGCCAAAATTTTTGAGTCACTATTAGTAAAAAATGCGTGGGAAATACTGAAGATTCTATAAATTAACACGTAGACCTACCTAACGTTGTCTTTCACAATACTGATACCAACTTTAAAGCCACAAAAGTTTAGGAAAATACTAAGATAATGGGAATTTAATACAAACAAATGCCTGTGGAGGCTCATTGGAGTATTAGAATGGTTAAAAGGGTATATTTATTACTTTGCTGAACGTATAATATCCTTACGCTAGAGATTAAAATCTTTACTAATCTAGAGGCACGCCTTTAGATAGCGGTAGAAGGCCTAAACGATACTATAGGCTTTAACAGCTTAAGTTTAACGATACTGGTTTTTGGAACATAATCGCGCCTGATGAATAAATCTCAGCTATCAGAAAATACCTAAAAGCAAGCTGTGACCTACAGCAAAACATTAAAGGTACTACGGAAGGAATCGGCACGCCGCCAAATCAACGACGCCCTTAACACCAGGAACGTCCCTATGATAATCGATGTACTTGCTTTACCGTTACAAAGTGAATTTCTCGTATAGCAAAAGTCGATAAAATAGGAGTGCCTATAGAAAACCTTAAGTATTATTAACTTTAAAGTAATTATGATAATTCTTAACAGCTACATAACGTTCTATAGTAACTAGTCAAACCCTATATTAGGCTAACTAACAATAAAAACATTTCAGCTAAGCGAACAAGTTAATACGATTTTCCTTCACCCGTAATCAAAAAGCAGATAAAACGCTGCTGGCGCGGGTAATACCTGGAAAATAGGAATGTTGAAGAGGAGGAATATATACCAGGTCATATCTACAATACTATTGAGGTAAAGAGAAAAGAGAAAAACAACGAATACTCGGCACTGAAGCTTCGAATATAAGGAATTATCAATACCTTTGGTAAACCCTTTTAAAAAAGCGATAGGGTTGAAATTAACGGCCTACTAGTTCGAAGAGTTATATAATTCGTATTGAAAACCGACTTCAACCTTTAAACCCCAAATATCACAATATTTAAGTTAAGGATTATCCTGGAAGTTAAAGGCAAACCTATGGGGCGGCTGTACGAAAAGTCACGTCTAATCGTTTAAAGATATGATAATGGAGGTAAAGATTAAATACTTACGTAGTCGCCAATTATTTAAAAGATTAAATAACTCTTAATAGTCGTTCTAACAACAAATTTATTAGCTGAAACTAAAGGAAGATTCACACTTAACAGTCGAAATATAACGCAAGTATATATTTAATTAGAAATAAGCCTATAATGAATCGTCCTACTAAAGGTATCATAGGAATTACTTATCGTTTATCCTTTATAAACGGTAATAAAATATAATAAACCACTATAAAGACTAGTAGAAAACAAGCGTTTATTAGTTGCCAACCTATTAATCGTACTTTAAGTCACGATAAGGTGTAAAGTTTTGAATATAAAACCCGTATTTGCTGGTAATATATGAGGAAAACTTTGGCTTAATAGGTATATAAATTAACTATACCCTTTTCGTTAAAACGGCTAACTATATAACATATAAAGAATGATTAATTAAGAACTCCAAGTTCTTAAATTACAAGGTGGTTACGATGTTAACGAAAGAAAACTAACTTAACTTTAACGGATCGTCAATCCGTATATTTAGTGTTAATACTGGCTTCAGTTTTCTCCACAAGCACTAAGGCGCTAAATGAACTATAATTAATAAAACTAAAGTAATTAAGACTGAATGATACCTAAAATAACATGCCCATGGTAGTTATATCGCTACCCTATACTAACCGGAAGATTTGTACAACGTATTTTTTACGGTATAAATATAAAGACTAATGGATAGAAACTTTAAACTGCTAAACAAAAAACTTAATTAAGAAATACGAAACATGGACCGAAGGATGAATATAATCCCGATAAACTTATTAAGAGCTAAATTGATAATATTTATAGAAAGGTCCTATATAAATAATACAGATCAATCTTTAAAATCGGCTTTTTAATAACCTTCGTTAATAAAGATAAACGGAAGAATAACTTTAACATTATTGGAAACTTAATTTACTAAACCATTGTTAAATATGAACGGATTACTTAAAACGTACTGGCTTTAGAGGTTGACGGCATAGTAAGTAGCTTTAATATAGGCATAGCACTATAAAAACCCTTGAATTTTATTACCAGGTAATTAAAGGTTTATCCTAAGACTGTAGAAATTTATATCAACTCGAAAAGCCTATTCAAATTCCCTTTAAAGCTTGGAACCACCAGTAAAAAACGTATGATAATCGACGTAATAGTACTTTGCGAAGCTTATAAAGGTAAGAAGATTAAAAATTTCTGATAAATCGATAGAAAAGACAATACTATTAATGCTATAACGAAGAAATCGTCGAATATAGCCCTTAAAAGGTTTGTGAATAGTAATAGCTTAACTGTACGTATCGAGGACTACCTTAATAGGCCACCTGGCAAGGTTAGGTTATGTTATAGCCAATGGGAATACGATAATGATCTAAAAAAAAACTATCAGAGAACTAAAGATAACGATCTTTTTAATTATCGCGGCTAAATCGAAAGTTTATATATGATTATAGAGAAAGAACTTCTCGTGAGAATCGATCAAATCGGACTTTGAAGCCATAAGGAAATTAAAGGAAAATAGGATCAAATTAATTGAAAATATATTTTTTAAATGTAAAATTAAACTGGATTTGATAAGGGCATCGCTAGGTAATAAAAACGTAATTAAGTGGTTACCGGAAAAAATTGGTTAACTATACTAGTGTACGCGTTCAAAATAAAAAGCTTCTAGTATTAGAAAAGCAGTAATTGCAATGTAGTAAGTCAACTTTACTTATACTAAAGTTAACTATACTAACTACAAGTTAAGTATATTGTTTTGTGTGGGCCTACAATATTGGCTGTAAGTTAAATACGGTATGCACTGACTTCATACTAGTGAATGAGTTAAGCAATTAGCCATACAAATTATTTCGTAGACCGGCTAGCAGTCTTCCAAACCTAGAAGAATACATCCACCACTTGACCACGCAATACTACTGTTACTTCAACCAATTGAATCGACAACATTGCAACGTCTAAAGCCTCATCAATACTATACGTTGTAAACTCTTAAGATTATCAGTCAATCAAATAGAAACTTTGACATACCCTTAATTACCTAAATGAGGATCACTAAGTCCCCTGGGGCAGAAACCCTATAGTTCCCTTCCCACAGGCCTCTTAACACGTTTAGTTTCAATAGACAAATCAAGTAAAGAGCGGCTTCAACCTCAAGCCTACTATGGGTACTACTACTGGCTTCCCCCCCTCTAAACTCGGCTAAAAATAACTATCCAACCTACTAATACCTTCTCCAGCACCAGTGGAGGGATTTAAAGGGTCTTAAAAATCAATAAATTATTTTCCCCCTTCGATACCTCCTTATAGTAAATACAGATTACACGGTAACTATTATGTTCGTTAATATTTGGGGGGGAAAGGAAACGTATAACGGTAAGCTATACAACCTTCTTAACGTTAAGTTGCGCCTATTCTTGAATATTTGCCGTCAGATAAGGATTAAACTTCTAGGCTTTTACTCGTTGTTTTTCAATATCCTTACCGGCTAAGCCGAGGATTACTACCTTTGCTACTTGATGAATTGCTCCTCCTTCGAAAAATTTACGATGGTTTTAAAGATTATTTTGAATACGATGTTGATTTCGCCTAGTATTATAGAAATTTGAAAATTATTAAATAGTTTTATATATTGGACCAGAAAAAAACTCAAAAAATACGATGGACCTCCTGAATTGAATGTTTAATAGACTGATATTTTGCTAACAAATAATAGGGAATATGGGAGTTGGCGTAGATATATAACGTTAGTAAACCCAGCAAGTCGTTACGGATTACAAAGAGTTTGCATATGCCTTATAGTACTCTGAGACCACCTGTAAAAGGATTTTTTGGCTAGTTTCGATCCTCGTTTACAACCATAAAGGTATGGATTTCGAACTTGACTAGTACATACCCCCAAGCTTTAGAATTTAATGACAACAAAAAAGACACTCCTCTCTTCCTCTTATGAGTATTATATCTACCATAAATACGGAAGGCCTAATTAATACGGTTAACAAAAAGAATGGACCTAAGGCCGTAGCTAACACGCTATATAAAGAGGAGAATTTTTAGATTAGTTGAGTAGGTTTATTATAAATAGTAAGATATGTTATATTTCGGAAAATAGGATTATTAGTTAATACGTTAGACGTCTGCCAAACTCGAAGACAAATAGGTGAGGTATTACATGCAAATTACTTTTACCCTTCTTTACGATTAAGTTAAACACCTCGAAAACCATAGAGATATAAAGGTTAAAGAGGAGGAAAATAAAACCAAGGTTATCGATTGGTACGAAAATACCGGTATCGGTCCGAAAGTAACGTAATAACTCGCCAACCACGCCTTATTGTTGATATAACAATAAAACCCCTAGATTTATATGCCTGTTTACCATCTAAAACCGTTACGCGAAATAGGTCTTTTAAGGTATTATACCAGATATTAGGACAGTACGATACTTAACAAAAGGCTATTTGAAATACATCGCATTGCAAAGGGATACTGATATTAATATGGAAATTAACTATATGAATATCGGTAAGGTTAGGTGGGCTTTGACTTTGCAAAAAAAAACATTTTTATTAGGATTGACAACTATTATTTACATCGTTAGTCCTATTATTTTTCATATCTTAAAATCCCCTACATCATTTTTCCTTTACCATGAAAACCTGAAAAACCTCAACATTAACGTTGACATTTAAATTGATTTACTGATTTAGATCGAGGGTAGTAAAAGGTTTATATTTGGCCTTAAATAGTGGTACCTTTTGTTCTACCTTAAAGGGTTAGAGGCAATACTACTAAACCCAACGGAGTTGAAATTTTGATAAATATATAAACGGTTTCATTACCCGACAACTAAAAGGATTTATAATGTTTTAAAGGCGGCTGATAACGAAGATATGAACTTGTTAACGCTAAATTAAATTGAACGGTTTTGCCACCACTACCAAACATACTCTCAAAACCTTGGAAGGTTTAAGTTTACGTTAAATTAAAATTTAAACTTTATCTTTAAGGTTTTCATAAACAACTTTTACCTGAACGGTAAGCTAATACTTTAGGATACTAACTATGCTACGATATTTCATAATACCAAGTTTTTCAAAACTATTATAGTCAAGGAAACATAAGAGGAATTACGTACTTTATAAATTGATACGTAAATAAGACCACTAGACTTGCTAATCTATTACGCCGGTGCCAACTTTACTATACTAGAGTTTTAAGCTAATATTGAGTCGATATAGATTTAGTGTAAACAGGTCACTGTTAAAGCCTACTAGGGTATTAATAAGGTTAAAAAAGCTTACGGTATCCTCACCTTAGAAATTAAAAGCTTTACAAGTTAAGAAGTACAGCTTTAAGTAGCGGTAAAAAACCTAAATGATATTATTAACCCTAACGGTATTATATTAACTTCAGTAGTATTTAAGGCCTATTAAAATGTTACCACGAAATCACCACTATCTCCAAATATCTAAAAACGTATTATGGTATATAGTAAATTCTTCAGAGAAATTATAAATGAATCCGCACGCTGTCAAGTTAACGATGCCCTTAATACCAAGAACGATCTGTCGATAACAAACGTATTATCCCTAATTTTTTTGAAGTGAAGTTTTTATATGACGAAAGCCAGACAAATGGACTAAGCAGTATAAGATTTTAAGTATTACAAGCCTAAACTTAATAGTTGAAATTGCTAAAAGCTCAATTTTTTCCTATAATATATAGGTTAAACTATATAAAAGATCTTTTAAATCTGATAAAGATCCTTATATTGAAAATCTTTACGTAAAATGTATTAATTAATATAATCATTTCGAGGCGATTGTTAACAAGAGGATAAAATGTAAATAACGTAAAAAACTACCTAAAAGAATGATTTATATTAAAATGCAGGAAGAGAATGAAAATGATAGTCCCAAAAGGGTATATACAACGGCGTAAGTGTATTAAAAGCAGAAATCTAACAGAAAACTTGCCTTTAAGGTATATATTCAAGGTATTATGAATATATTAGGCAGATCGTTTAAAAAAAAGCGACTAGGAAGAGATTGACTACCTTTTTCTACGAAGGGTTATTTAACTTATACCGTTAACGTAATTCAAAGGCTAAAACATGATAGTTTTCAAATCGAGGATAGTTCACAAGGTTAAGGGTAAAATTATAGACCGGTTATATAAAAATTAACGGCTAATTGCTTAAGGACATAGTGATAAAGGTAACAAATAAATACTTACTTAATTGACTATAATACAAAACCTCAGCCAGTATTTCATCGTCATAATTACTATTAATTGGATTGTTAGCGCAAACGGTAAGTATACACTTAACAGCCGTAATATAATGCAATCGTATGCGTAATTTGCTACCGATTTTCAGCGGATTATACTATTGGAATTGCTAAAAAAAAAACTAAGGGATAAGTTTACGGTTAGCACTATAATACATTATGATAAACTTATATAAGAACTAGCCGAAACAGGTATCCATTGGCTTTAAAAGTACCAAGTACACTTTAGAATCAAGTAAGGCATAAAGACTTTAACATTCGACCAGTATTTATTAATTACAAAAAGAAAAGATTTCGGCATTATGAGTATGTAAACTAATGATATTCTTTTCTTCAAAAAATACGTTATATGGTAAACGTACTCGAAGTATATCTATTTACGTGTTTTGTTAGGATATATATCAATAGTACGTGAAGTAGGGTATTATACGTTTATTAATGGAGAATAAGTTGCTTTTGAATAGATATACATACGTCTTTAATAGCTTTGTTCTACTTTGCAGATAATTAAGGATTTATCTTTCAAGCTAAGAAACAAATAAAATGAAAAAAAGGAGAATTTCTGTTTTTTATTGGTTTTGGTGTTAGTATATACACGGCTAGCCATGCTGTACTATTTAGAGAATGGTAAAAGAAAGGAAGTTTTTTTTTTTTTTTTTTTTTTTTTTTTTTTTGGGGGGGGGGGGGAGGTGTTATGGAATTATTTATAGGAGGGAAGCGACGACGGCACCTTTTATACTATTTCAAATCGTTCGATGGCCTGGAATCTTTTACGCGATATTATAATATTTTAAGCCGCTCTAAAGCGGTTGTTTAGTATTTGCTGCGCCTTTTGGTTCGCCAACACCTTTTATTACATTTTACACCACACTATGCTACGCAAAAGAGGCAGGGGGGAGGGGGGAACACTAAGAGGTAATAGGCTAATGTTTGGGCTAGTGGTTATTAAGGATTTAACCCTGGTAGTTGTCATGTTTTTATGGCGCTTTGAAGCCATTCGGAAGCCGTACGAGAGCATGCTCTCACATGTCACGTGATCAGGTCACTCCCTTTTCCTCTCTACAGCTCTATAGCAGCTACCAAGCAGGGGTTTCTCTTTTCTTCTTTATCAAGGTTTATAGATAGAATCTAACCACCTTAAGCGATAGCTCTGTCCTCAATTCCTTTACACAATCTTTTTCATATAGGTATTATCACCATAAGCTGCGATGTTATTTTCATGAACGTATAAAGTTTTAAAATGTATTGAAAAAGCTTGACTCAACTTAATCCTAGTATAGAAAATCAAATCAAATTAATATTTGATACTTTTTTACAAGGTTTCATTATGTTCTAGTGAAATATTTTTTTCCCATAAAAAACGTATAAAGTTAGCCTTTTAGATTTAGAGTGTTGGTAGGCCTTAGACGTTGCAACATTGTCGGTTTGATTGGTCGAAGTAACAGTAGTATTGCGTGGTCAGATGGTGGATGTATTGTTCTAGGTTTGGCAGACCGCTAGCCGGTCTGCACTGTAATTTGTATGGCCAATTGCTTGGCCCGTGCCTTAGACCGAATCGGGCACTCCATAATCAACTGACTTGCAGTCAGTGCAGTCAACTTTACTGTAAGTAAAGTTGACTGACTATACTGCAATTGAGCTGCTAGAATAGCAGTCAATATTGTTCCAACACTGACGGCTTTTTATTTTTGTGCTTGTGCACGTCAGTTTGGTCGACCAATCTTTTCCGGTTGCCACTGAATTGCCTCCTCGTCAACTGGCCAGACCCCTGTTAATTCCAGTGTATTCCGCACCCAAATTAACTCCAATTACCTCCCTTTGCCCCACGGCTCAAAGTCCTTCGTTCCTCAACTCCCGTGCACAAGTCTTTCGCCACAAACTTGCGCGTATCGCGCATTTCCCCAATTACGTACCCTTTACCAGTAGTTTCAACTACTGCTGTCGCCACCGCTACCCTGGCAGTCTTCCAGTTTGCCAAGGTACCCCTGTTCGTTGGCACGTAACTAAGCCCTGCCAGGTGGCCTTTCCATGTAGCGTTTTAATTAACCAACGCTTTTAGAATGTATACCTCGACCTTGACGGGCTTTCCGGGTCTGCCGGCCCTGTTGGGCTTGCCAGGCCGGCTGGCCTTGCTGGGCTTGCCAGGCCTGCCAGCCCTGTTTGGCTTGTTAGGCTTGCTGGGTTTGCCAGGCCTGCTGGGCTTGCCAGACCGGCCGGCCCTGCTGGGCCTGTGGCGCCTATTCCTCAGCCTTTTGGACTTGCTGGCCCTGTTAGGCCTGTTGATCCTGCTGGGCTTGCCAGGCCTGCTGGGCTTGCCAGGCCTGCCAGCCTTGTTAGGCCTATTCCTTAGCCTTGTAGATTTGTTACGCCTATAATGCCTGAGCTTTTTAAAGGTCTCAAAGGTTTTTTACTTAAAAAACTTAAAAGTCTTCGGCTTAAGGGATTTAAAGGTTTTCAACTCGAAAAACTAAAAGGTTTTTAATTTAAAAAACTGAAAAGTTTTCAATTTAATGAATTTAAAGGTTTTTGACTCAAAAAAAGTCTTCGTTTTTAAAATTATTAGGGTACTTATTTTACAGAATTTGAAAGTTTTTATTTCGATAATAATTTTCGCGATAAAGAAATCGATAAGGGTTTAATAATATTTTTCAGCTTAATGCGAATAATAAAAAGATTTGCCAAGTAATCGTATTAATTGGTTTAATTAAAATATTTTAGTATTAATAGTAGTAGTATTACGACACTATTACTAAAAAAAATACCACTTAATATTAAATAACGTAAGTAAATAACGTGAATAACATCTTTTTTATTTATTTATAATATTAAAAAGTTAATTTATAAATTATGTATATTCTTTATAAACTGTTCAATAAAAGTTTAGACCCTTTTCATAATGTTATTAACTCTATTTTCAAATTATTTACATCGTTCATAAAGTTAACTTAATAAACTGTTTACGTTATTCGTAAAAGTCTTTACTTTACTCTAACCGTCGTTTAACGTAAAGTATAACCAGAAAGTAGCCTCTTCTTCTATCTTGCTAATCTGTACTTAACCTAATAAACACTAATTAGTGTTAATAGGCTTTAGACGTTACAACGTTATCGATTCGATTGATCGAAGTAACAGTAGTATTATATGGTCAGATGGTAAATGTATTGTTTTAGGTTTAGTAAACCGTTAGCCAGTTTACACACTAATTTGTATGACTAAACGCTTTAGCCTATACCCCACTTTGAAATAGGTACCTACTGCACTACACTTGCAGTGCAATGTATTCAAATCTCATAAACTGCAGTCAATTTGCATTACGTACAATCAACCTTACTGCAAGTAAAGTTAACTTGACTATATTATACTTAACTTCTATTCTAACATAGAGTTTATTATAGACGTATTAACGTAACTTTTTCAAATAAATGAGGATTGCGTTACTAAAAAGTCTCGAAAATTAACTTTCACCTTATAAAATGTTGTAATGATAGTAATTGTAGTGCAGTAGGTCAACTTTACTCACAGTAAAATTAACTATACTAACTGTAAGTTGAGTGTATTGTTTTTTATGAGCCTACTGTATTGGTTGAAGTCAAATATAGTATGCGCCTACTTCATACTAGGACAAGGGCCAATATAATAGCCATATAAATTACTGTGTAGACCAGCTAGAAGTCCTCCAAACCTAGAAAAATATATTCACTACTTGATTACATAACACTACTGTTACTTCAACTAATACAATTGACCACGTTGTAACGTCTAAAGTCCTACTAATACTAACCAGTGCTTATTAGATTAAGTAAAGATAAGCTAAGTAGAAGAAGAAGAAGTTACTTTCTGTTTACGTTTTACGTTAATAATAGCAACTAGGGTAGATAACAGATTTTTGAGAAGAGCTTTTACTATTGTTTTAGTTTTTACGTTGGTAAGTAAAGAAGAGCTTTGGGCTGTGTTAGTCTTTATGGAAGTTTAGAGGTAACAACGGTATCTTTATTGAACACACTAAGGAATTTTTAACAAACATTCTTTTTGGGGACATTGAGATTGACTGTTAGAAGTCTTAAAGTTCGTCAAGTTGGTAAATGGCTAAGTTAATATTATTTTGTGTATTATTAGTATAACAACAACTAAGTCACACAGCTAAATAATAAACAACTTTCAACCTCTATCTATAATAACAAACAATCTTCGACCTTTACGTATAATAATGAACAACCTTCGACCTTGCCCTTTACACTCAACTTTTGCCCTTAGTTTATTATTTTCACTTCACCTATATCAATTCAATCGTTAAAATCTTTACTTAAAGCGAAATTACCGATAAATATCAAGTTGCGCTAAGAAAGCCACGTCGCGCGATTTTATATCAAGTCACCAAGTTTCCACGCGACTTTACATCAAAACATCAAGTTTTTACACTCCTAAATCGTTAAGTTTACTTTACGTTGCGCCAGAAAGTCCTATACAAGCCAAAAATTTAAGATGGTACCCAGTTAAAAACGAGTAAAGTAAATTAAAGCCCTTAAACCACTTTTCTTAAAGCATTATGATAAAGTGCTTTGGGAATTAAACATCGATGAAAACTTAACGGAGAAACATTTGGTTAACTTCGTCGGCAGTTATATCGGCGACCAAAATGGAGGCAAAGACTTGAACCGCGGTAACTGTATCTTTTGCAAATACCGTAGATTTTTCGACGACTGGATTATTAATATGTAGAAGAATAATTAAAAGAGTTTTAAGTTAAAATTGAAGATATAAATTAATCGTCGAGGTATTTACATATGAGAAAATAGTTCTACTAAGTTAGCAAGCAAACTATTTAAATTAGCTTAACTTGAGGAATGCCTTTAAGATCTACGCATTAAAGAAAAGAGTATTAAAGAACTTTTACGCCCTCACACACGTTTTAGGGAACCTCTTCTTTACCTTTGAATAAGTTAAGAATTTTTACACGGTAATGATAAAAAACACATTAACCTACTTGGTAACTTAATACCCTCATATAATAGCGCGGAGTATGTTTTTAGCGGCGGTAGAGCGCGTTACAGTCGTTAATATAGTAAGAATAATTGACGTTAGAGTTTTTAATAGTTAATCAAGTAAGATCGTTAAGTTTCTTAGAACCTCTAAGTTTCTATTGCCCCTAAATATTCGAATCAAAATCGTCTAGCCACTTGAAAACATTTTTACGATAGGTTTGTCTATACACGCAAATATACTATAGGTTCTATTAAAAGAATTTACTCTTCGGATTAAGAAACTGGCAATTACCCTTAACATTGTGGCTCGGAAGTCTTAAGGCTTAATATATAAGGAAACACTAATAAAGATTAAGACAACTATCGCGATTTTTTTCCGAGACTTGTTAAAATGGATAATATTAACTACAAGCTTTTCATAAACTTTGTTAAAATTTGGAATGATATAAAAAAGTATGACAGAAACCTTTATAACTTTATCAATATGAATATGATGCCTTTTTTAAACATTTGGAAGTCGATGGATTTTTTTAAAAAGTTATTACTTCCTAGAATCCTTATAGGGAACGTTATGGGTTGTTACCCAACCTCTCTAACCCGAGTAACCACTTTTTGTAAGATTTACGATAGTATAAAAAGCTACTTCGAGTACGATATCCACTTTACCTAATGTTATACAGATTAGGTTATTATGAGTTGAATTACGATAATAGCGAAAAAGAAAAAAAAAGGAAACCCTAATAGATGTATTGAATTTGATGTTTGACAAGCTTATATTGTGTTATCAAGTAATATGAAAGGCTTACGTTGGCGAAGATATGTTTTATAAGTAGTTATGGGCAGCTGTTACGGGCGTTAGCGAGTTTTAATACGTTTTATAACGTATAAACACCACTTACAAAGACTTTTTTAACCAATTGCGTTTTTTTCTCGCAGCTGTGATAGAGCGTACACCAAATTCGCTTGGTATATATCGCTAAGTTAGAAACTTCCACGATATAAATGAAAAGAACCTTACATTAGTTAATTACGTAGATTACAAGTATAGCTATGAGCGTTGTTAGCGCCTAAGATCTGGCCTAACAGCCTTAGGTTAGAGGCAACAGCTATGTTAGCGCTAATAGGAGTAAGATTTAAGCGGATTTGTTAACTATAAAAACTATAGTTGTAATAGTTATAAGGAATATTAGATTTATGGTAAGTTTGACTATTAGTTGACTCGTTACCACTTTGTCAAACGTAATGATAAAAGGGCAATATATTATATCTAATAACTTATTACTTTCGAATAAAACTATCTGATCTATATCATAGACTTTGAGGGCGAAGAGATTATTAACGATAACGATACCTCTAAGTAAATCAAATGGTATAAAAATGCCGCTTTTAGTACGTTCTAGTAACTAGCCGACTACGTCTTTTTATATTGTTTAGCGGGTAAAAACCCTTACATTTACCTTGACCAAGACTCTAACCTCTTATACACTTTCAGCCTTCGCGATCATTATACGTATTATACGTTTTAAGGTATTATAAGAAACAAAGAACAATAAGGTACTTAATAGAAAGCTATTCGTAATACTTGATATTACCGATGGAAAGCATTACGGCTACTGAAATTAATCGTTACTATATTGATAATGTTAAAGTTAAATTGAGGTTAAGAAAATAATTATCGTTATTAGGAATAAAGATAATTTAAACTTATATTAATTTGGTGATATTTTATATCTTTCAATTCATTACCCCTTGACTATTTCATTTGAAGGATATAAACATCCTTAGCATTAACGTTAATATTTACGCCGATGAGTTGGTTAACAAAGGTTGAAGCTTTCCCTTCGACTTTAAATAGAGGTATTTATGATTTTGTCTTTAAGATTTAAGAGCAGTAGTATTAAACCTGCTGAAATTAGAGATACGTTAACTAAACAAGCGTTTTTATTACCCGGCTATTAACACGATATACAAAGTCTAAGAGTTTGCAGCGCATAAAGACATAGAATATATTTTTTTGAAAAATATTGAAAAGCTTTGTTATTAATATTAAATATAGTGCTTCGCCCTTCGATGATTGAAATTTATACTAAAAATAATAAGGACTTTAATTGTAAGGTTTTTATTAATGTATTTTATTTGGATCATAAGCCTATTTTTTATATCATTGATTCCATAATTTCTTTTACGAAGCCAAGTTTTTCAAGTCCTTATCAGCAAAGGATACGTGGGAAACTTTAGGGATGTTGTAGATTAACACGTACTTAGGCTCATCCAACGTTGTCGTTTACGATGCCATTACCAATTTTTCAGCGGCGAAGTTTTAGGAAAATGCTAACCTAATATGTATTTAGTGTAAATTAGTGCTTGTAAAGGCCTACTGGAGTATTGAAGAGTTAAAAAGATATACGTACTACTTCGCTGAGTGTATAATATCCTTACATTAGAGATTAGAAGTTCTATAAATCCAAAGGCACGTTTTTAGATAACAGTGAAGGGCCTAAACAATATTATAAGCTCTAACGATTTAATTTCCACGCTGTCAGTCTTTAAAGAGTACCTACGCCTAAATAGTAAATCTCCGCTATTAACAAGTATTTAAGCAAGAGCTGTGGCTTACGGTAAAATATTAAAAAGAATTACGAAATAAATAGATATGCCGCCGAATCAACGATGCCTTTAATACCAGAAACGGCCCTACCATAATCAATGTATTTGCTTTGCCATTATAAAGTAAAGTTTTTATATAATGGAAGCACAGAAAATGGGAGGGTTTATATAAAACCTTAAGTATCACCAACTTTAAAATAATTGTTAAAACCGCTAACATTTTTATAACATTCTGTATAAACCAGGTTAAGCCTCACCTTGAAATAATTAACGATAAAAATCCTTGGACTAAAAGACCGAATTAATATAATTCTTTTTTACCCGTTATCAATAAACCAATAAAACGCCGCTATTACAGACTATCCTTAAAAACAGAAATATTAAAAAGGAGAGATATATACCGGGTCGTATTTATAATACTATTTAGGTAAGTATAAAAGAGAAGGATAATAAAGACTTAGCAATGAAGCTCAGAATATAAAGTATTATTAAAACCTCTGGTAAACCCTTTAAAGAAAACAACAAGGTCGAAATAAACGGTTTCCTAATTCAAGGAGTTATATGATTCCTGTTGAACGCCGGATTTATTCTCCAAGACTCAAATATTACAACCTATAAATTGATCATTATCCATAAATTAAAGGATAGAACTATGAGGCGGTTATATTAAAAGTTACGCTGAATCGATTAAGAATACATTAATAAAGGTAAAGATAAAATCTTTATGTAGTTACTAACGATTGAGAAAATAAGCTAACGTATAGTAGTCGCTTTAACAGTAAGTTTACTAACTAAGATAAAAAATATATTAATACTTAGTACCCGAGATATTACATAAATATATACGTAAATAGTAACGGACTTATAACGGATTGTTTTATTAAAGTTATTATAGGAACTGTGTGAAATTTACCTTCCACGAACGGTAATACAGTATTTTAAATTATTAAACGAACTGACTGAAGTAGGCATCCATTGATTCTGAACCTATAAATCGAATTTTAAGTCCTGGCTAGGTATAAAGTCCTCAATATACGATCCATACCTTTTGGTAATGTAAGAAAAGGACTTTGGTCTGGTGGGTATGCAAATTAACAATACCCTTTTCGTTGAAACGGCTGTATTTATAATATTGGAATAGCAAGAAATTAAGAAGTTCAAGTTCTGCAATTTCAAACCGGTTATGAAGTTAACAGAAGGTAATTAATTTGATTTTAACAGATTGTTAATCCGTATACTTGGTATTAATACCAGCCTCAATTGTCGTTGAAAATACTACAACGTTAATTTGACTAAAATTAATAAAATCAACGTGGTCAAAACTTAACGGTACCTAAAATAGCGTGTTTATAGAAGTTATAAAGTCACCTTGTATTATCTGGAAGCCTCCTATAACCTATTCATTACGGTATAGGTACAAGATCCAATAAATCAAGATTTAAACTAGGTTAAAAAAAAAGGCTTAACTAGCAGATACGAAATCTAGACTAAGGAATTAATATAGTTCCGATCGACTTGTTGAGAGCCAAATTAATGATTTTTACTAATAGGTTTTTTTTACAAATAACACTGACTGGTTTTTACAGATCGACTTTGTAATAACCCTCGTTAATAAAAACAGATAAGAGGATCAATTAAACATTATCTATAATTTAATTTACTAGGTTTCTATTGAGAGTAAAAGAATTACACGAAGCGTATTAGTTTCAAAGGTTTATGGTATAAAATCTAGCTTTAATATAGGTATGACATTATAGAAAACCCTTAAAGTTATTATTAGGCAGTAAAAGATTCCCCTTATCCCGGTGGTAATTTGTACCAACTCAAAAAGCTTATTCGAATATTTATCGAAACTCGGAACTACTAGTGAAAAACGCCTGATAATGGATATAATAGCACTTTGCGAAGCCTGTAAAGGTAGGGAAATCGAGGAGTTCTGATAAATCGATGGTAGAAAACAATCTTATTGATGTTATAACAAAGGCGTCGTCGATTAGGACCTCGAAAAGGGTTCTAAACAGTAATATGCTAATTATACGTATCGAGAGTTACGATAAAACGCTATCTGATGAGATCAAGTTATATGCTGACAGATAGGAATATACTGGCAAACTGGAAGACTATTAGGGAACTTATGATAACGATTTATTTAAGTGGTATAGTTAAAAAGTTTGTATGAGTCTGTAGAGGAAAAACTTTATATGGAAACCGATAAAGTTGGAACTTGGAGCTGTGGGGTAACTAAAGGCAAATGAGGTTAATTTAAGTGTAAATGAGTTTAGTTTCGTATAAAAGTTAACTGAAATTAATAAGGGTCTGGATAATTGATGAGGTTGCTATTTAGTGGCTACCGGAAAAGATTGGTTAACTACACTGGCGTACCTATACAAACAACAAAGCTGCTAGTATTGGAATAATAGTAATTATAATGTAGTAGGTCAACTTTACTTACAATAAAGTTAACTATACTGACTGTAAGGAAAGTATATTATTTTATATATGTCTTTTGTATTAGCTATAAGTCAAGTACAGTATGCGCCTACTTTATACTAGGTCACGAGCTAAACAATTAGCAATATAAATTACTGTGCGGACCTGCTAGCAGTTTGTCAAACTTAAAACAATACACCCACCACTTGATTACGCAATACTACTTTTACTTCGACCAATCGAATCGACAATATTGTAATGGCTAAAGCCTAACCAACATGAAATCTTATTAATAACAAATACGACCTTCGTAAATATATTGAAATTGAGTTTAGATATACGTAAGTAATAGGTACTTTCGATCGGCGTAATTTAAATTGGTATAAAGTTATAATTAACATTTAAATTTTGCTAGATTTAAGTATTTAATAACACCTTCAACTACCAAATAGTGAGAAAACCATCTGCAAATATGTATACAAAATTGAAATTTGACAATGATTTCACGTGTTATTACCAACCGAAAATTCTATATTACGAATTTATTTCTACAAATGGCCGCGAAAAGTACGACTCGTGATACTAGCACAAAAAAAAAAAATATAAAAACCCAATTCGTATAAGGATGAAAGAAGGTATAACAAAAAAACTGGTAAAATTGGTTATTATGTTTACGATCGCAACAATAAACTTTCCAACCGTAATTATAAGCTTTGCAATAAGAGTTGC
Source organism: Anisogramma anomala (assembly GCA_038502455.1). NCBI lineage: Eukaryota > Fungi > Ascomycota > Sordariomycetes > Diaporthales > Gnomoniaceae > Anisogramma > Anisogramma anomala. The sequence goes on along the minus strand of JASMMZ010000001.1, from coordinate 28,362,644 downwards.
AACGATAATCATCGCGGCCATCTTAACGGTTGCCGTCATAATAGCGATACTCGCTTCGATTTTCTTCATCGGCGTGAACGGATTAATAATATTTAATAGAAATCGACAGATATTAATAGTTCCAATCAAAGTAGAAACGAATTTGAGCGTTTATTTTCGCCTTTTTAAGCGAATAAGCTAGGCTTTATAATGGAGATTTTTACTTATCTACGTAAACGGAATTACTTATATTGTAGGAAAACTTGCGAATCTCGTCATTAATTTTTTCAAATATTTCAAATTCTACCCATGAATCATGGCCTTATTCTTAACTTCTTTTTTTTAAAAAAAAAATGCTATTTAAATCATTCGATTTCTAATAAATATACCAACCTTAAAAACATTGTATTATATATAAAAGATCTAGAAATTATTGTAGTCAAAGAGGTTAATAAATAGATCATCTTCGTCATAGATGTTTACGACTTTTTATAATTATTATATGTAATATGCCTTTAAAGCCAAATTATACGCTGTGTTTAGATATTGGTATAAGTAAATACCTTTTTATTGAGTTTGAGTTGAATAAATACTTTCTAGATTATATTGAAACAGACATCTCGCAGGCTAAATATTAAATAATCTCAAGTGTTATAGAAACTTTCGTATTATTTATGACCAAGATTTGTTAAAATTTAATGATTCAGCTATAAATCGATAAGATATTTAACTTTTGAAGAAAATTCAAGTCTAGGTAATAAAATGTTTGAATATTAACTCTTTTTTTATCTAATAACTATTTGAGGCCTCGTAAGATGAATATTTGAATATTAAAAAATGTTATTCGGTTTCAAAAAAACTATTTTCAAGGTATTATTTTCAATTTATAAAGCCGTTATTAGAATAGCAGTCCAATTCAGTACAGCTAAGTCAGCTTTACTTGCAGTAAAGTTGATTGCACTAATTTCAAAATTGGCTGCATTTTATGGGACTGCACTGCAATTGCAGTGCAGTAGGTGCTCACTTCAAAGTGAGGCACAGGCCAAATCGTTTGGCCAAACAAATTAGTGTGCAGACCTGCCAGCGGTCTGATAAACTTAGAACTTACATATCTCAATCAACAATATCAATGCAACACCAGTTACTTCAACCACAGTAATTCGAATCGACTACGTTGCAACAATAAAGGCCTACCAACAGCCGTTACAAATCTAAGTATACGTATAGACTTTACCAAAATTATAATTATAATCGTATTACCTGGACAAACTATATATCTTTCAATTAAGTATGTTAAACTCCCTAACAGACGTTTATTCATATTGACTATGTAGTGTCCTTATACAAAAACAATAATTTTTAATTTCATTACGCTTTATATTATTGGTCTTTATAATCATACAACTACAATGATTCATATTTTGTATTATACGCGTTTAACAACTATTACCATGTGTAAAAATACGATATGATTTTTTATTAGTTGAAATAGCGCTATAGAAATACTTTTATAATCATTAAAATTAGAAATATAGCATTTAAAATTACTGATCCTACGCGTAACGGTGTTAGGAATTGTTCAATAGCTTTTGTCTATACAAAAGTTTAGGCTCCAAGATTTTATTTATAAAAGCCGAATCTAATTGGACTCCTATACAATATAAATAACGAAAAAATCGTAATGTCACTCACTTTTAAAAACTCTCGTTAACCCACAATTCAACATACCATTATTAAATGCTTTCGCCAGCTTTTTTCAGGACCTCACGGAAGAATTTGAGGAAAATTCGCTAGAATCCATGAAAAAGGCGAAAAAAAAATACATGGAGAATGCGTGAGAACCAAATTTCGCTGATCAATAAAACAAACCTCATTTTATAAACTTTCTAGCTTCCTTCAGCATCATAGCTCCATATTATATATCAATATTAAAAGCCAAAAATATTGCATGAAATAATATAACAAAAGCTTTTAAAATCTCCAAATTTGTAAAGCTTTTAAATAAATTTCTCAAAATATAGTATAATTATAAATCTATAAACTTCATTTTAACAAAATACTAAAGGTTTTATTTATTAAAAATTAATGAAATATGAAGCTTAATCGTTACCATTATCCAATTTGCCGTTAACATAAAGATATTTTCAATCAATGGTTGAAAGATTTATATCATTAAAGCCTTATTAAATTCGTAAATAATGTTGTACTATTTGCTTTACCGGTTTTCGTGATTTAGAGGAAATTTTGTAATATCAGGAAAAATGGTACGGTAATTGGTTTCAACCCCCTTAATCAATAAGTTATCCCTAATAACTACTTGTTATTATCTTAAGCTGATATTATTAACTCTTTCTGAAGATATTCATATATTTCTATATTTAATATAATAATATTATTTTTTTCAATTACTTGTGTGTTTGGATTACCGAAAGAGGTTTATTTTGAAAATTTATCATAGACTTAAACATGAAAAATAATTTCGAGAACTCTATCAAATATATTAAAGTTTGTATAAAGATTTCTAAATCATGGCTTTAGATTATATCAATCATTTTATCGAGAGTGTTTCGATAATATTATCATTTTCCCGATAAATTTGAAAATTATAAATAACATTGAACATAAATTTTCTTTTTTTTTGTCAAAGTTAAAGTTTTATCGATAAAAAATACTATATATGATTTCAAATTGTTAAATTACACGGATTATAAGATAATAGTTTTGGGGTTCGAATTATTTTTAAGCGTATCTAAACCTTTCGCAACCTTTTCTTCCACAATACTCTTAAAACGTTAGAAATGTAGTTGAAAACTACTGGTTCCATACGCCTAATAATTATATACTTTACCTTATGATGAAAATCATTGCAAAAATCAAGAACTTATTTATTAGTCATAGGCACTAACACTATGCAAGTGACAACAATAACCGCAGAAAACATATGCAATATACTTGAACTACAAATAGTATATCTACTAAGCAAGGGGTAAAAAACTTTTTCCGCTTTGCAAAAGTAAATAAGTAGTAAACTAAGTTTATATTACGTAAACCCTATTCGGTTACTCTTTCTATATATCTGTAAATGTTTGAAAAAAATACTTGGATATTATATTTTTATAGATTAAGTCTAAATACATTTGGAAACGCGGTAAATATATTTCCACCACAATTATTTAACCTCTCATTATTTATATTGAATATTTTACGAAGGAAAAACTGAATTATAAGCCATTTAAATATAAAGTAAACTATCTTGTTTAGGCGTGTAAACTACTTAATATAAATTGAGTTGGAAATCTCGAACTACTTATCATTTTTACAAATTATAAATCTACCATAGGTATTATTATTGGAACATCGTTTAATATAACTTTTGGTGATTGAGTAAATTAAAAACTTATTGATATTTCCGTTTATCTAGACGTATATAATTTCAACATTATTCGTTTTTGAAAAAGAATTCGTTTGATCTTCAATACGTTATCATAATTTTGAACCTCCGCGAATGAAAATATTAGTTCATTAAACAAGGAACCTATACTTGGTCAAATTGATAATAAGCTTTCCACAATATGTGACCAAATTAATCCTATTTTGTAGGTTGAGAAAGGTGATTTACCCGAATATATAAGCCTTATATTCCGGTTTCTATATAAAAAAGCTATATAGTGGAAGATTATGTTAGATTTGTCATAGGGATTATATATTCATGAAGTAATTATTGATAATTGCAAAGATATTCTTTTTGTTTGTTTGGTTAATCTCCTTTTTTATAATAGGGATATAATCAGCCATGAAAAATTATTCATTTATAATATAATTCGTTTAGAACTTCTTTTATAATACTTCTAACGATAAATATAATTTTGAGCTGAAACGTACAATAATTTCGTGAAACGGATTGTATTTTATATATAAACCTGATATTGTAGAAAAATATTATCGTTATTACATCTATTAAGGTTAAATATGCAACGAAAATTAAAAACTCATTATACTCTTTTTATTAATTTAGACGTTAAAATATCTTATGTATATTATTTTCGAAAATTTCATTATTATCCTTGAATCGATATCATCGATTAATACCCCTTTAGTATTACAAAGTTATAAAAAGTTTGATGTTATTATATCTAGTACTTATAGAACTTTGAAACGTAATTTTTAATCTTTCATTATATCATTCGTATAACAGTTTATTGCGTGGAGATCTTATATCGTTACTCATCATTATTAAGTTGAGTTTATCCGAAATGAATTATTTTAAATCGAAATACTCGGTTTTTTTTATAGCAGATTTCATGAAAAGGTTTTAACACCAAACTTCATTTAATAATTGTTGATTATCCTTAAATTAATGAATAGTGTGGATATATATATCCCCATAGTTAGTAAGTATCTGCGGTGTGGAATACATCCTTGAAGCAGTGAACAGTAACGTACCCCTCTATTAGGTGCATTACTGCAAAGTATATGATAGTGTTCCACTGCCTGGAAGTGGCATTTGCAAAGTGCACGATAGCGTGTCACTGCCTGGAAGTGGCATTTTCAAAGTACACGGTAAAGTACTCCTGCCTGGGTAATAGGTTTATAACCTTTCATCTAAGGCGTACACTCTCTAAATGCTTCTCTTTTTATTATTTTTACTTACTTAAATACCAATCTTTATAATTTCTATTCTGCTACGTTAACATAATGAAGAACTTACTTATACTAAGTAATAGCTGACTACGTCGAGTATAAACAGCCTAAAAAAGAAAAGACAAACCGAAGTTTAATACCTATAGCGGGATACTGTAGCGTTCCTCACTATTTGTAATTCAATACTACGCTTTATAAAAACCATACGGAAGTATGAAATTATGCGAAAGCGCTTTGAAACCCCAAAACGTAATAAAACTGTAAAATTAGAAGTAAATTTAAAGAGAATCAATTTAATACAATATCATCAACTAATTGGTATCCTATTTACTAAAAGCTCTGTTATATTAACCGTCAATTTGCTTTAACGCTTTAAACGTACTCAGGAATTCTTTTGCAAAGCTTCCAATTACGTATTGGGCTGCGCGAGCCAAATCCACCAAGTTTCGAAACCCTTCATTGAAACCCGTACAATCTAAATACAGTATAAATACCGTTTACGAAATTAAAAAGAGGCCAAACCGCAATATCTATATCGCTTACAAAACCTGAGAGCGGTTACGACATAGTACTCAAACCGTTCGTAAACAATAAAAGCGGCTACAACACGACATCCAAACTATTTACCAAATACGAACTAAGTTTTATACACTGGATCACATATATACACATTTTTACACCCACATTTTCCCCCTCCCCTTTCCTATTTACTCTATCCGCCTCACCTCATTCACTCTAAACCACTATTTAAAGTTTATAACTTATAAAGCTTGTGTTTTTCTAGCTGCTTGATTAGGATAGCGTTTGTAAAGCGTTAAGATAATTAATTTAAAGCGTTTAACTAACATGTGGTTACGTTTTATTTACGCTTCACTTAATTTTAAAGTACACTAACAAGTGTCAAAGCCCCGACTTTACTGTTTTTCTGCACTTTATTTATTTTAATTTTACGTATAGATACGCTTTTTATTTTGGTTATTTCAATATTGTAACCCGAATGTACCTGAATCTAGTTCCATATGCGAAACCGATATTTACACGGTTTTAACATTTCAGATATGTTTAAAAACTATTTTTTCAACCGCTTTAGTATACTTTATACGCCTATAATAATTACTCTACTAATAACGAAGCTGGTAAAAGCTAATGAATACACAAAATAAGTATTTCGAAATACATCATTTCGTAATAATATTGAAAAGTATTGGAACTTTAACCTATGAGATAATAAATTCGAAATATTAGTGAAATATTTCAAACCCTTTACGACAAATACGTATGTTATTAATATAATCTTTAACTATCATGACGTCCATATTAAAGGGCGCGAATTATTCGACGATTTTAAAAAGGATTTTACAAATTAAATACCGGATGCGTAGCGTTTGTTTGATAGTACGATCTCCAGAATATTACAAAAACAACTGCGGAGCAAAGATATTAATACGACCGGTGGAAATGATAGCTGTATCATAAAATCCTTATTAATAACAGTCTAGATTACATAAATACCGAAGTAGACGAATGATAAAGTAATGGAAATAAAGTTTGTAAAGAAACATTAGCTGAAAAAGAACTAAAATCACCTGCTTAAAATGATAAATTGGAAATGAAAAAAAGCTTTCGTAAATAAAAGGAAAAAGGAGTTTAATGAGGTTAAACGCCGTCGCAAAGTAAAAACAGAGTTTGAAAAATCGATGAAAAAAGATAAAGTTCTGTAAAAAATCATCTACAATGCGGGTTCAAAACGAACCGTCTCTAAAACGCAGTTTTAAATAAATACTAAAACAAAACCGCGCTCCTAATACCGTTAACGAACAGCTTAACCACGATAAAAGCGACCCTAACAAACAAAACGACTGGATCGAAGTTAATATAAACGGCGCAAAACGCTAATACATACCTCATAACCAAATATCCGCCAACTACAACCCCTACTATAACCTTCCACCGCACCGCTTTCCAGCTAATAGGTGTAAAATAATAAAGCTTACCAACTTCTTTAGACTTTGGAATAAAAACTAGAAATACAGCAGCGAACCATACAATGTACTCGACAATAAAATACGTATGATGTTAAATATATGTAAAAGCCTAGATATTAAACCGTCCTAATTCCATGTTATTTTACCCGAAATACTATTTGGGTGAACCAAACAGTAGTATATATACCGCCTTATATAAGTAGACACATTTACGAAGTATTATAACCGCCTAAAGTTATACTTCGATATGGAAATTAATCACGATCTTAATGATAAAGAGTAGACTAATACCACCTGGAAATCCATGAAAAATTAACGTAAAAACGCTAATGAAAACCCGTAAATGTTAACTGCCATGTTAATGAAGTTACGAAAGTGTTAGGCAACCTTTAAACCGGAATTCAAGGGTGATAAACTGTTTATTTAAATAATAATAAAAGTATACCACATAAATCCAAATTTTGATCTTATATTATTTAAGCCTGAAAATGACTTAAAGTCTTTTTGTACGAGTTTTAGAATATTGTTCCAAAATTCTATACGCCGACAGGTGAATCTAAAATCAGTATTTATAGCCTATGAAACCAAAAACGAAGGCCAAATCACTAATGTAAACCTTTTTGATACAATTCACTATGTTTTGAACCGCAGATTTAAAGTATTCCTAGAGTAAATTACGTGGCTCAGATACAGATTTCAAAAAAACAAAAAATATCGGGGAAGGGGCCATGAAAGTGAGGGGTAAAACTGCTATCACCAAGGACGATTATACGGTTAAAAACGAAGTTTACAACGCCTATAAAAATACCTACCAAAAAGTATACAGAGCTTTACAGGGTTTCAAAAAAATTGTATCGTATATGGTAAAATCAACTGCTAATTTACTAATTACCCAGTACATAAGCAGATTCTGATCAAACGATAGTTTTAAGCCGATTACCTAACTGAAAACCAAACGAAAGCCAATTTTCTAGTATACATAGCCGAATACAAAGGCGTAAAAGATAAGCTTAACATCTACCTCTACGAATACACCTTCGAAAAAAAAGACTTTAAAGGTAATAATAATTACCTGACAGTTTAAGATAACGAAGCCGCCCAACATATTTTCACAAGCCTGTAAGACACCTCCTTCCTATATAGTATAGGCTTGGGCTACGTAGGCAACATACTAAACGCCTATATAACGTCGTAATTTACGTTATCAAATAGGTACGGCAACCGGTTTCAGGGTATTATACCTAATACTGGTGCGGCCGAAATTTTGACGGCCGGAAAGCAACAATTCGATGCGTTCGCGGCAAAATTCCCGAAATTCCAGTTCGACTATATAAGGGAACACTGAAAGGTTTTATTTGATAAAGGAAAAGCGTCTTTACTTGGCACAATCGTTATAAATATACAATTTGGACCAGTGAAACTTTACTTAATAGACTCTGAAACGTCATATTTAATTTTGTTAACTAATATAAATAAACTCGAAATCGAGGTTCGAAATACGACTAACTAACTTATCTGCATTTTGAATAACGTATTTGTACCATTCCGAATTAAATTCAACTACTTATAATTTTTCCCCAAAATACTTACAAGTAAAGCCGTTTACCTAAGGTAACCAGAATTATGGATTTTATATAGCCGATTCGGATATACGGTTACAAAATGCCTTTTACAGTTATTTTACATTGCAGGCCACATGGATATAGGAAAGGAAACGTTCAAAGCTATCGAAAAGTTTTGTTATAAGTGTTGATTACATTTAAAGATTCTATAGAGATTTAAATTCTGCCATTAAAACGATGTAAATTTCATCTATTAGTTAATTATAGACATGATATACCTTAATGACTAAATAGTACTACACTCTGTAGACTCAATAACATTATTACAAGTCGCGAAGTTTATACGAAGCACTTCCGCTATAAAATATCAGAAGGTTTTAGTTAATTACTAGTTAAAAGTTTACTTAGGGCCTTTAGACTAGATTACCTACGATGCTAATACGGCCTATAACTTTACTAAGTAGCGTACTAAATCTAGAATCGCTGGTAACTAATATGAATAGATACCAGTAAAAGTACTATATGCTATTCGAAAATGTAAATGGTATTATAAACCGCTTGAAAGGGCGTATACAGTATTATCCAAAGAGATATGGGGTATCAGTTTTAAGAAATCTATCTTACAAATAGTGGTTAACGCCATTAATAACACCTTCGGTCTGAATGGACCAATCCTTACACTTTTTATTTTTAGTGTTTACCTAAGGATTTATATAAACTCTATACTATCGTTAACCACGGTACAAAAAACAAACGTTATATCAAAATCTATGACATAGTTACGTTCCCTACGGGTTAAAACAATGTTTTCAAAACGTTCAATAGAATAAATAACCTCCTTAAAACCAGAGTTTTAAAATTACTATTATAGTTTAATATTCTAATTTGGAAAAATAAAGACGGATGGATTAGACCTTGAAAATTAGCGGATATAAAGTTTATAATATACTTGTTAACTTGTCATATGGTATAAGTTTTTTTCGTTAGATAATGGTATAAAAGTAAAAAAAGGGGAAAAAATAGAAAATAATGGCCCGAAACCGTAATTGAACTAATGGTACCAGCAAATCTACTTTTATGATAGCGAACCTAAGCCGCTCCTGGATTTGATATACCCCCTGAATCTTATTTTCGAACCGTTACCACTACGTAAAAGCGGCCTGTTTATATTAATAGCACTAGCATTTCGCCGCTAAGGCCGCCCACCTGGCTCCAAAAACAAGAAGCGCCACAATAACTTTAACGCTAACTCCTTTATTACTTAAAAGGAGATGGCAAACCATAAACTTAATTTAAAGCTCCGCTGTAAAAGCATTATTATCATTTTAGGCTCTTCGTTCGAATATTCTACCCAAATAGAAATCTTTACCCTAATCGAATAATGCGTTTTTCGCTTCGAAAGGTTCGACCCAACAATTTACGGTCCCTATAAATTTTTTACCTATACGCTTTATACATTAAATTAAAGACAAAAACAGAAAGTTGTACGAAAAAACTCGCCTTATTATAAAAAGCAATAACGACAATAGTAAAAAAGATATTATAACCCAGTTAGCCATATTATAACGGGTAAGTCACTACTTAATTTTTATATTCAGAACCTTTTAAATACCCTTTACAACCTATATATTAAACTTTTCCATATTACGTATGCTTATATACAATTCGAGGAATGGCTTAAACGATGTATTTACACCGATTTACCTACAATTCTTAAAAAACACTACCTACTTAAAACGATTTTATGTATTATAAAACCCTTTTAAGACCTCGTTAAAGCTGGAATATACTAAAATATCACCTATTAAAGGTATTATAAGGAGCGGTTCGAAATAGCTAACTTGACCTTTAACTTATACTTATTGGTTTTAACGGTCCGTTTTAAAGGCTTTATACTAACGGATATATAAATAGATAATACATTAACGCTATATAACGCGTCATTTTTATTATTCCATAAAAAGAAACTTTTGAAAGCCGGCCTAAAAGCAAAACCCAAGACATATCTAACAGAAAACCATATAATCAACTTTAATAACGCGATTATCACGTTCTATAATGGCGTTTGAGGCCTTAAATAAAAAGTGCAATTAAATAAAGTTGCCCTTATCTCATTAGATAACATAAAGCGGGCCGACGAATACATATACTAGCGCGTATTAAGTGTTTAATTTATTTTAGTAATATAAAAGAAAGCGGAGTTTAATTATTTGGTTGTTATGTAATACTCAATTAACCTTTCAGACTATGTATATAAGGCGTTTGAAAAACGCCATACGTAACAAATTTATAATTTAAAACGCGGTTTATATTTTATACCGTGTAAATTACATATTATATAACTATTTGTTTTGACGAAGAATTACTTCGTTAATAACTTTGATTGTGGTTCGTAAATAGGATTCGTTTTTATTTTCAGTAATGAAATACTTATTCGAAACGAATTTACGTTTTGTAAAAATATTATTTGTTGGAATTATACAAAGTATAAACGGTTTACGCGAAGTGTTTTGGCTTCATAAATCTATAAAATTGTTCAAAGTTTCGGTTTAGGTATTATTGTAACGATAACAATCCGAATAATCATTTCAAACTTTAGCCTAAAACATATTCCTCTCGTTGTTTATACTAACTTTTTTTTTCGTTATACGAATGCTTAATTAAACTTAGTATTATAAATGAAAAACGCTTTATAATCGATATTATAACCTTACTCGAATCGTATAGACACCTTGAAATTAAGGAAATAAGATAAATCGATGGAAAATCAAATCTAATAAACATAATAACTAAGGGTACCCCGAATGAGGTATTAAAGGCGTTTTTATTAATAATCACCTTTTTTATTAGTATTGATAAAAAGGTTTTACAACCCTATTAAGGTTGATATTTTACGCCTTACTTTTTTACACGATTATACCGCTCTTAACATGTTCGAACAAGCTAAAACCTGTTATTTGCGTCGCTCCCCACATTTTTACTACGATTACACCGCTTTTAAAAATTTTGAATAGTTTAAAACCCGCTATTCGCGTCTCCCCCAGCATTTTACCACGGTATATGCCTTTCATTTTTACCGCTTTTACGAATTTTTCTTTCATTTTAATTCACCATTTTGTATCGCTTTTAATATACTATTACTTTTGATTTTACAGACTTTAATCCTAGTAATTTTTGTTGCTTACCTTTTACATTTGTTATTTATGTTATAATTTTTTCAAATGAAAAGCAATCAAATTAATGTATAACGTATTATATTATAGATGGGTACGCCAAACCGGCCGAAAAAAAAGATATTTTTTCTTAAAAGAGAGGAAAATGGCGTACCGTTGCATCCTCACCATTCTCCCCGCCGTCCTTCCCCTCTATACTAATGTTACCGCTATAATTCTTATTGATGCTATTATCGACGCAACCGAAGAGGTGGCCCCACGCCTTAAGTCGTATACCCTTAGGTAAAGGCGCGAGGTGGTCCTTACACTCTTTACAACGACGTGAGAAAATGATGTCGAACTTGCCTGCGTAATATATACGCAGGCCCTGCTTCTAAGTGGTAATAAAAGCTTCCAACTCCTACATCTGCCGGTTAACGCCTACTATATATTAATATTAGCTTATTTTGGGTATTCAAAAAGTAATTGTTTTTAAAAAAACCTTAAACTACATATTTGTAAAAGAGTGGGAATGATACTGTCAATTAGAAATACGAATTCAAAGTAAGCTTATCATAAAGCCGAAGAACTCATAACATAAATTCGGTTTACAGCCCCAAAATTACCAAAATAAGGGTGTATTGGTTGTTAGTCCGCTTGTAACGGTAACGATAGGCCAACTGACACTCTTTTTGGTAGAAATCGCTAATAAACCTGCCCACGGCCGCGAACGCGATATATAGCATACAAGATATATCCATTAGCGGTCTGTGACCATAGACCCAGGTACTCTGCTCCAACGACTTACGCATTAAAGAGGCCTCGCAATGCACCCTAATGATACGAAACTCTAGGAGATGAAAAAGGTCCGCCTTAACCGCCTCGTTTAAAGGAATATTATTATATCGAAATATACAGGAAGGTTAGGTAATACGAATCGCGCTGCAGCTCCGCCAAGCTACGTTTTACGGTGAAGGGGGGGGGGGGGTTCCCGCAAATAAGGGGGTTTTTACCCATGGGGAAAGGGTAAGGTTTATAACTTTAAAAGCCCCCCGCTCCTCCCCCTAGAGGTTAGGAGGAGGGGGGGAGGGAGAAAAAAGGGGGGAAAGGGTAGTAACTATAACGGCGGCGGCGGTGGGGAAAGTAAAAAGGAGATCTGGAATAAAAGTAGTATTACTAGAAGAGATAAGGCTAGTGCTAGTAATAATAGCGGCGGCAGCGGCCTTTGCATACTTGCGTTTTCGTGTTAAACGCTGCCTAAAAGATCGGTTTTTACGTGGTATCTATTTACAGGCAAGATTAGTACATAGAAATTATTCAAGTTATCTATCTATGTGAGCGGTTTAACATAGGTAATTAATACAATGGATTAAGTTTATATATACCAATGAACTAATTAAAACTTATATTAACTATAAGTATGCGCTGTTGAAGGGGGAGGGGGGGTTACCTAAGCTGATAACGATATATTTTTATACTAACTCCAAAACATATAATGGTATAACACCCTTATAGAAAATAACAACCAATGCCATTACTGATTTTGTTGCTACAGATTAAATAGACCAATCAAACCTTTACTACAATTACTACTGACGTTAAAAACTACCAATTCGAACATTTACAATTTTTACTACAACTACACTATTATTACTAAACTATGAAAACTAACTATACCACAACTAGACTCTTACTACTAAACTACGAATACGAAATACATCATAACTAGACTATTACTACTAAACAACTGATACGGGATGTAATAATGGAAAAGAAAAAATTACCCATGTAAATATATATATCCCTATAATTAGTAAGTAGCTGCGGTACAGAATACACCTTTAAAATAGTGAACAGTAACGTACTATTTTGCAAGGTACATTCCTAAAAAGTGTATAATAGTGTGACATTTCTTGGAAGTAATATTTACAAAGTGCATGATAACGTGATACTATCCTGAAAGTGGCATTCACAAAGTACACGATAAAGTACCACTACCTGAGTAATAGGTTTATAATTTTTCACTTAAGGCGTGCACTCTGTGAATACTTCTCCCTTTATTATCTTTACTTACTATAATACTAGTCTTTATGATTTCTTTTCTGTTATGTTGACGTAATAGAGACCTTACTGACAAATAGGTTAAAAGAAAGAATTAGGTCATTAAATATGTATTATTCATTATATCATTAAGTATCTAGAAATAATGTGGATCAATTTTATTTATACGCTTTAATAAAACATTAACAATATTCATTTTTATATTATCTATATTAACTTTTACAAATGCATATTTAATTTTAAGTTATTCGCTATTGGTAGGTCTTAGATGTTGCAACGTTGTCGATTTGATTGGTCTTCAAAGTAATAGTAGTATTGCATTAGTCAAGTAGTAGATGTATTATTCTAGGTTTGGTAGACCGCTAACTGGTCTGCACTGTAATTTGTATAGCCAATTGCTTGGCCTGTACCCTAGAGTGAAGTGTAGCGTATTACACTCGATTTACACCTAATGTGGTAAGTTCGCATAAAGCAATACACTTGCAGTACAGTCAACTTTACTATAAGTAAAGTTGACTTACTACACTACATGTAATACTATTCCAACACTGACGGTTTTTTAGTTTTTACGCGTATGCCAGTATAGCTGACTAATATTTTTCGGTTACCACCAAATTACTTCCTTGTTAATTAGTCAGACCCCTGTTCATTCTAGTTGACTCCTATACTAAATTGCATCCAATTGCATAAAAATTAACCTCATTTGACCTCAATTACTCCATTCCTCCGAGGTCCGAGTTTATTAACTCCTATAATTTTTTTTTTTGCCACAAACCTTTGTAGTCCTCCATTTTAACTATGTCACTCAAACTGATCACTATTATCAATCCCCTGAAAATCTTCCAATTTGCCGGCATATCCCTACCTTCTGTCACATAATCTGGGCTGTTTAGGTGGTTTGTTAACGTAGTCCTCGATTCGTATAGTTAGCTTGTTGCTGTCCACAAACTTTTTGAAGGCATTATTCGGCGATACTTTCTTTATGGCGTTAACAGGGTTGTCTTTGCTATCGATCTATCGGAATTCCTTAATTTCACTTCTTTCGTAGGCTTCGCGGAGTATTATTAAGTTGATTATCAGTCTTTTTTCACTAGGAGTCACGAGTTTCGAAAGGTATTCGAAAAGACTCCTCAAGTCGGTACAAATTACTACTGGAATATAAGGAATCTTTAACTTCCTAGTGATAATATGCAGAGTTTCCCATATTGTTATGTCTACGTCGAAGCCCGTTATTATATCATAGACCTTTAAAACCAATATGTTTCGTATAGTTCTTTTACATTTAATAGAGTTTTAGTGAATCAAGTTGCTAATAATACTAAACTGGTTTTCCTGCCTGTTTTTATTAACGAAAGTTATTAGGAAGCCGATTTGTAAAGATAGATCAGTATTGTTTATAAAGAACTCGTCCATAAAGATTATTAACTTGGCCTTTAAAAAGTCGATTGAAACTATATTAATCCCGCGATTCAAGTTTCTTATTTTTTACTAGATTCTTTTATTTAACCATTTAAAGTCTTTATCCGTTAGTATTTATACTTATGCCGTAATGGATAGATCGTAAAAGGTTTCTGGTTAACATAAGGTAATAATATAGCTATCTCGAGCACGTTATTCCAGGTACCATTAAACTTTGGCTTCGTTGGTCTTGTTAATTATAGCCAAAATAACGCCTTTCTCCTTTTGGCGAAAGCTAAGGCCGGCGTTAATACAAAGTATACGGATTAACGATTTATTAAAATCCAATTAGGTATTTTCCTTCAGTATCGTTAAAGGTTTGTAATTATAGAATTTGGAGTCTTTAATCGCTTGTGTTTGTTGTGGTTGTTTGATGTAGGGATTTAGTCTTTTTTGCAGTAGTAGTATATAATGATCACACTAAATACCCGTGAGTATATAGAAGGTATCAGAGGGTTTATGTTATTAAGAAGGTAATAGAGGTACTAAGTGAATAATATCATAACCGTGCAAGTAATGATCAAAAGCCGTGAGGCTATTCAGATGTGTAGATTGAATACTTAGATTGACAACTGAAGAGCTATGAAGGAAATGCTATCTATGTGGTGATAACCGTGTCCTTTTATCCTTTGACCTTCATACCATCTTCAGTACTGGATCGTTTGGATCGCCTTGCTATCCTAACGATCTATGGATCTGCTGGATCGCCTTGCTATCCTAGCGATCCATCGGCTAACCCTAACCCTAGGTTGCTTACATAAGAGATGTTCCCCGCTTGATGTGTTGGACATCAGGCTCTTAATGGCGCAGCCGACCGCTGGCCTGTTTCATGACCTGCAGTTGATCCTTGGGTCATAACATAGTACCTGCAATATTATTAACTTAATCGTTTACTAACTTACCGAACTTTAAGACTTCTGACAGTTAATCTTAACGTTTTTCTTTAAGAAAGATTAATGAAGATTTCTTGGTGTTTTCAGTAACGATATCGTCACTACCTCTAGTTTTCCGTAAAAACTAGTACAGCTCAAAGGTCTTGCTTATATACTGCCATAGAAACTGACACAATAGTAAAAGCCCTTCGCAAGAATCTTTCCTCTACCCTAGCCGCCGTTATTAACGTAGAGCGTAACCGGAAAGTAGCATTTTCTTCTACTTAGTTTATCTGTGCTTAATCTAATAGGCAAGTAAGCACTGATCAGTTTTGGTAGGCCTTAGATGTTGCAAAGTTGTCGATTCGATTGGTCTTCAAAGTAACAGTAGTATTGCGTTGATCAAGTAGTGGATGTATTGTTTTAGGTTTGGCAGACCGCTAGCCGGTCTACACTGTAATTTGTATGGCCAATTACTTGGCCCGTGGCCTAGAGTAAAGTGCAGCATACTGCACTCTACTTATAACCAATGCAGTAAGTCCGCACAAAGCAATACACTTGCAGTACAGTCAACTTTACTGTAAGTAAAGTTGACCTACTGTACTGCATGTAATACTATTCCAACATTCGCCTTTATAAAATATTTCGATTTTACCTTATGTTGGAATACTACTACGTGCAGTGTAGTAGGTCAACTTTACTTACAGTAAAGTTGATTATACTGACTGCAAGTTAAGTGTATTATTTGTATGAACTTACTGCATTAGGTTTAAGTCGAGTGCAGTACGCTACACTTCACCCTAGGGCATGGTTCAAGCAATTGACCATACAAATTACAGTGTAGACCAGCTAACGGTCTACTAAACCTAGAATAATACATCTATCACTCGACGAATGCAATACTACTGTTACTTCGACCACGGTTCGAATCGACAAGGTTGCAACAATCTAAGGCCCTACTAACACTGATCAATATTTATTGGGTTAATCACAGATTAGCTAAGTAAAAGAAGAAGCTACTTTCCAGTTGTTACGTTTTACGTTATCGTCAAGGTAGAGGAAAGATTCTTGAGACGAGCCCTTATTACTATGTCAGTCTTTACAGTAGTATATAAAGAAGATCCTTAGGCTACGCCAGTTTTTACGGCAAACTATAGATAGCAATGGTATTATTATTAAAAACACCAAGAAATCTTTACGGATCCTTTTTGAAAAATGTTAAGATTAACCACTAAAAGTCTTAAAAAATAATTTGGTAAACAGCTAAGTTAGTAATACTACGGATGCTATCAATACAAGGAAAATAACTAGGTCCTTATGCTAAATAACCTATAACAACAAACGACCTTCGACTTTACCCTTTATACCAAACCTTCACTCCTACTTTACTTTTCACTTCCCCTACACCAACTTATTCATTAAAATTGCTGCTTTAAACGAAAACACTAAGTCACGCCAAAAAAGCTACGTTGCACGACCCAACGCTAAGTCACCAAGTTCCCATACAACTTTATGCACAAATACCAAGTCTCTACGACTATGATCACCAATTCTCTCACACTATGCATATTAAACGCTTTACACAAAATAGCATATTAAGATAGTTACCGCAAGTACCCACTTTAAAGTCATTATCGACCCTGCTAACAAAGAAGTAATTAAGGCCTTTAGATACCTTTTCACCAAGTATTACAACCACAACCTTTAGATACAGAACGTTAATAAAGACTTAATCGAAAAACACTTAACCAACTTTACCAGCTACTATATTGTTAAACATAGTAACATTAACAACCTTAACTACACTTTTAACAACTTACGTAACCTTTTTAATGATTAGACTATTAATATGTAGATTTTAATCCAAAAGGGGGTTGAATTAAGGATTGAAGTAGAACTAAAACGATAAGGAGCATATATACTAATATAGGGTAATATAAAACTAACATAAAAACTTTTCAACTTAGCCTAGTTTTAAGAATACTCTTAGGACTCATACCCTAAGGAAAAGGTTATTACGTAACCTTATTGTAATGATAACACTAAATACCCGTGAGTATATAGAAGGTGTCAGAGGGTTTATGTTATCAAGAAGGTAGTAGAGGTACTGAGTGAACAATATCGCAACCGTACAAGTAATGGTCAAAAGCCGTGAGGCTATTCAGAATACACTGAGACTGAATACTTATATTGAAAACTGAAGAGATATGAAGGAAATACTATCTATGTGGTGATAACCGTATCCTTATATATCTGTGCCTTCATACCGTCTTCAGTACTGGATCACTTGAATTAGTGCTGATCTCACTGATCCTAATCACATGATTGGCTTAGTCATTTCCGCTAACAAAGGAAAGGTGTTCCCCGCCTGATGTGTTGGACTTCGGACTCAGCTGCATACTGGCTTGCTTCCTAACCCGCTATCATACTTGGGTTGTGACACTTATTACCCTCATACGCGGTTTAGGGGACTTCATCTTTACCCTTAGCTAAGTTAAACCTTTTTACGCGTTGACGATAAGAAACCTATTTACTTGTTCTGCAGCTTAGAATCCCCATGTAATAACGCAGAGTACGCCCTTAGCGGTGGTAAAAATCGAAAAGCAACGACCGCCAACGCGGCTAAAAGTATTGACGTCAGCATTTTATACCAGTCAATTAAGTAATATTATTAAGTCTCTTAAAACTTTTAGGTCCTCCTTCCTCTCCAGAACTTTGCTTAAAATCTTTAAACTCCTTAAAAGCCTTCCTATGGTAGATTTGCCTATACGCGAGAGCAAACTATAGGTCTTACCCTAGGATTTTACTCCTCGAGATAGGCGACTGGCAATTACCTTTAATGCCGTATTTCGAAGTCTTCAAAACTTAAACTTCTAGAAAATATAAAGGAAGACTGGGATAACTATCACAACCTACTACTAAGACTTGTCAAGATAGTAAACATTGATTAAAAGCTATTTACGGACTTCGTTAAAATCTGAAATAATGTCAAAAAGTATAACAAAAAGCCTTACAACCTCCTCAACACGAAGATAATGCCCCTTTCAAATATTTATAAGTAGATAGGTTTTTCCTTTAGGTTTTCACTTATTATTACCTGGAATCCTTAAAGGGTACGTTAGAGACTATTACCTAACCTTCCTAACTCAAACAACCAGATTTCGCGAGATTTACGATACTATGAAAAGTTATTTCGAATACTATTTTTATTTCGCCTAATATTATATAAACTATACTACTACGATATAGATTATGATAATAGCGGGAAAAAAAACGAAATACTAAGAAATATATTAAACCAAATGTTTAATAATTTAATATTATACTAAGAAGTAATAGAGAAATTTTACGCTAGCGAAGCTACACTTCTATAATAGGTATGGGTAGTAGTTACGGGCGTTAGTAAGTTTAAATACGTTTTATGACGCTTAAATACTACCTATGATAACTTCTTTTACTAATTGCATTCCTCGCTTACCACTGTTATAACGCGTATACTCAACTCTTTTAATATACACCCTTAAGCCAAAAACTTCCTTAACGTAAATGAAAAAAAAACCTTACGGTAGATAATTAAGTTGAACGTAAGTATGGTTATGTGCGTCTTTAACGCCTAAAGTCTGGTTTATCGATTACAAACTAAAGGTAGCAACCACGTTGAAACTAATAAGACTAAGATTTAGGTGAATCTGTTAATCGTAAGCATTATAGTCGTAATAATAGCAAAAGATATTAAATTTATAACAAGTCTAGTTATTAGTTAAATCGGCACCCCAATGCCGAACGAAATAATTAAAAGGTAATATATTATATTTAGTACTCTACTACTTTTAAATAAGATTACTTATATCAAATTGTAAATTTCTAAGACGACAAGATAATCAACGGAGATAATACTCCCAAGCAAATTAAGTAGTATAAAGATATTTTCAACGTAGAATAATAACTAGTCGACTACGTCTTCTTGTACTGTTTGTGTAGTGAAAACCCTTACCTTTACTAGATATATGAGTAGTAATATATTCAATATGAGGTAATTTATAATACGTGGCATTATGAAGAGAAATTATTGCAACCACTAATATTAATCGTTACAATACTAACAAAGTTAAAGTTAGCTTTAAACCAGGCGAATAGCTATCGTCACTAGGGACAATGGTAATTTAAACTGTTATAGGAGTAATTACATTCTATATCCTTAAGTATATAAAGACTCTCGGCATTAATATCGATGTTAACGCAAACGAACATGTTAAAAATAGCCAAAGGTTTTCCCTCGTCTTTAAATAAAGGCACTTATAATTTTATCTTCAAGGCCCTAAAAAAATAGTGTTAAACCTAATGAAGCCGTAAATACGTTGACTATATCAGCGCTTTAACTGTCCAGTTATTAATAGGTTATATCAAGTCCTAAAGTCTATAAGGTATGAAGATATAGAATATTTTGCCTTGGAAGTTGTTGAAAATTTTTACCACTATTACCAAACGTATACCTAAGCTTTCCAAAGATTTAATTTTACACTAAAAAACTATAAGGATATTAACTTAGAAGTTTCTATCAATATGTTTTAATTATATAATAAGTTTATTTTTTACGTTATTAACTTCGTTATCTCCTTTTATAAAGTCAATTTTTGAAAGTCCTTTTCAGCAAAAGATACGTGGAAAATACTAAGGATACTATAAATTCATACGTATCTGGAACCGCTTAACGTCGGTGTTTACGACGCCGCGACTTACTTTACGGCGGCAAAGGTTTAAAAAGATACTAAGATAATAGATATTTAATATAAACAGGTACCTATAAAAGCCTATTAAAGTATTAGGAAAGTTAAGAAGGTATACACCCTATTTCGTTAAGTGTATAATATCTTTATATTAAAAATTGAAAGCTTTACGAATCCGAAGACACATTTACAAATAGAGATAAAGAGCCTAAATGATATTATAGGCCCTAAAGACCTAATACCAACGCTATTAGTCTTTAAAAAGTACCTACGCCTAACGAATAAATCTCCGTTATTTGTAAATACTTACAAGTGTATTAGGGTATATGGTAAAGATTTAAAGGAATTTTGAAGGGAATCAACACGCCGCCATGTCAACGATACCCTTAATACCAGGAACGGCCTTACAATAATCAACGTATTAGTTTTACCGTCATAAAGTAAAGTTTTTGTATTACAGAAACCTGACAAATGGAAAGGCTTGTATAAAATTTTAAGTATAGCGAATTCTGAAGTAGTTATTAAAACTGTTAACAGTTTTATATCCTTTGAAATCACTTGAGTTAAGTTTTATATTAGAGCTATTAACGATAAAGACCCTTAAGCTAAGTAACGGAGTTAATATAAACTTCCTTTATCTGTTATCGATAAGCTAATAAAACGCCGCTAGCGCGAATGACCTTCAAAGAAAAAGAACAATAAAAAGGAGGAATATACAACAGGCCGTATCTATAATATTTCTTAGGTAATTAGGAAAGAGAAGAGTAATGAAGACTTATGATTAAAACTTTTAATACAAGAGATTGTCAAGATTTACGGTAAACCTTTTAAGAAAAGAGATAAAATCAAAATTAACGGCCTTTTAACTCGAAGGGTTATCCAATTCGTATCAAAAACCGATTTTAACTTTCAAAACTTAAACGTTACGATCTTTAAGTCGAAGATTATCCACAAGGTTAAGGGTAAAACCACATGGTAACTGTATGAAAAGTTACGTCTAATCGCTTAAAGATACGGCGATAAAAGAAAAAAAACAAATTCTTATGTAGTCACTAACGATTTAGAAAATTAATTAGCATTTAGTAATCGCTTTAGCAGTAAGTTTACTAGTTACAACTAAAGGAAAGTTTAAGTTTAATAATCGTGATAAAGCGTAAGCCTATATATAATTAATAACAGATTTATAACAAATCGTATTAATTAAGTTATTATGGGAGCTACGTGTCATTTACCCTCTAATGATAATAATACAATATATTAAACCACTATACGAATTATCTGAAATAAACATCTATCAATTTCTAACCTACCAATTACACTTTGAATTATGGTTAGCGATAAAGTTTTTAATATACGAACCGTACTTATTATTAACGTAGGAAAGAATTTCAATATAATAGGCATATAAACTAATAATAGTTTTTTCATTAAAACGACTGACTTTAAAATATTAAAACAACAAATAATTAAAGACTTTAAGTTATAAAATTTTAAGTTGGTTACAAAGTTAACGAAAAGCGGCTAAATTAACTTTAATAAATCGTTAATCCGTATACTTGGTATTAATACCGGTCTTAACTTTCGCTAAAAGGGCCAGGGCACTATTTTGGCTACAATCGACAAGATTAATATGGTTAAGGCACAACGGTATTTGGAATAGCATGCCCGCAGCAGCTATATTGCCACCTTATTTCAACCGAAAGCCTTTTACAATCTTTCCATCGCAGTATAGGTATAATATCCAGTAAATAAAAACTTTGACCGGCTAAATAAAAGGTTCGAATAATAGATACGGAACCTAAATCGCGGGATTAATGTAATCCTAATTAACCTATCGAAGGTTAATTAAATAATTTTTACGAATATGTTTTCTATAAATAATACCCACTTGTTTTTATAAATTGGCTTTTCAATAACTCTCGTCAACTAAAATAGGTGGGAAAACCAATTTAATATTATTGGCAACCTGATTTACTAAACTTCTATTAAATATAAGAGGATTATACGAAGCGTATTAACCTTATAAGTCTACGGCATAGTTTCTTGTTTTAACATGAGCATAGTATTATAAGAAAACTTTAACCTTATCACCAGGCAATTAAAGATTTCTACTATTCCAGTGGTAATTTATACCTATTCAAAAAGCCTATTCGAATACTTTTTAAAGTTGGGAACCACTAGTGAAAAACTTCTAATAATGAACGTAATAACACTTTGCAAAGAATACGAAAAAAGAGAGATTAAAGAGTTTTGATGAATTAATGACAAAGATAATCCTATTAATACTATAATAAGGGCGGCGTCGAATAAGACCTTCATAAGGTTTATAGATAATAATAAGCTAACTATACATATCTAAAGCTACGTTAATAAGCTGCTTGACAAGCCTAAGTTATGTGCCAGCGATCAGAGATATGCTGGCAAACTGGAAGACTATTAAATAATTAATGATATGAACCTATTTAATTAGCATAGTTAAAGTGAAGGTTTACAAAAACCTGTAGCAAACGAACTTTCTATAGGAGTTAATAAACTCGAAATTCGGAGCTGTAAGTCAAGTAACGGTAAACGGAGTCAATTTACATACAATTGGGTGCAATTAGGTATATAAGTCAATTGAAATTAACAGGGGGTTAGCAAGTTAACGAGGTCGTTAGTTGACGCTAACCGGAAAAAATCAGTTAACTATATTAGCGTACATATATAAACTAAAAAAGCGCCAGTATTGGAATAGTATTAGATGCAGTATAGTAGGTTAACTTTAATTACAGTAAAGTTGACTATACTAACTATAAGTTGAATGTATTATTTGTATGAACTTACCATATTGTGTGTAAATTGAGTGTAGTACGCTACACTTCACCTTAGGACACAGGCCAAGCAATTGTTCATACAAATTGCAGTGTAGACCGGCTAGCGGACTGCCAAACCTAGAACAATACATACACCACTTCACAAATGCAATACTACTATTACTTCAACCACGATTCGAATCAACAACGTTGCAACGATCTAAGGCCCTATTAACATCTTACCTTAATAATAAGTAGAAATTAGTTTTATAAGGGAATATTTCTATAATAATATTTAACTAATCATAAACATTATTGTTTATGAAACAAGACGTCTTTATAATAAATATCGTCATTAACTAGAATTTAACGTAGGTAATTGTATTGAACTTTATATGAAAAAAGCTTACAAATTTTTGTATCAACAAGTGAAATTATTATCTTTATGTTTACTCATGTGTATTATGGTAAACTATATGGGAAAACTTGCGTATATACTCGATTTTCCTACCAATTCACGAATTTATTCTACTATTAACATTTGATATTTAACGTTTTATAATAAGTCTAAAAACAATGTTTTTGCCTGCATACCTTTACCATCCAGATTAATACGATATAAAAAGGCTTTTACGATAGATAAATGAAAAATCTAGAAAAAAAAAAAATAAACGTCTGAATCATTATCGTTGGATAGAAAACTAAATTTAATATTTAATTTGTGAAAAGCACTATATTTTGAAAGACGATAAATGAAAAGTTGTAAAGAATTCGGATTATTGTAGAGATTTTATTAAAGCATACGAAAAGTTTACAAAAAGGCTATCTTATGTAAAAGATATCTTATGAAAATCGCTTTTCGTGAGAATATTTTCGCGTTTTACGTCTCGCATCTCGCTTTTCGCCTCTTGCATCTCACGTCTCACATCTCACATCTTATGTCTCGCATCTCGCACTTTATTATATATGTTATGAAATGAGGATATTGACTTTCTTTTTGGTCCCGGGGACTTATTATACATTTATATAGGAGGTTATATATTTAAATCAGGAGGTGAGGTAAATAGGAAGACACATGCCTATGCCTGCGCATTTTACATGCTTAGCTTCGCTGAGATTCTAATTTTAGTTGGTTTCTTCCTGTTCCATTGTTAGAATACTACACTGTTTCAACATTATGTTGCCTCCCTACATGCATACCAACAAGTTTATTCTCATTTTCTAATTTACGATTACTGAAATAAAAAAGCTTGTTAATTATCCGAGATATTAGGAACATTATTTAGAAAGATCAATATGACAAAAAGAAGAATACATAGGAAGATATTAACATATAAGAACTATTATAGTAACAACTACGTTTGGAATATTATATATAACTTTTTATTAAATTGATCATTTTGTAAATAGCCTCCTATTTGGAATGAACTTAATACAGTATAACTTTGTAACCATCTCGTTGAATAAACAAATATTTAAGACAAAAAGGTGTTTTTGGATGAACCAAATATAACCAAAGACGATTTTGTAATACGAGAACTTGGATCTTTATCCAATATAACAAATTCAGTTGGTGTAATGAAAAGAAATTAATTAGAAACATAGCATATAAGAGAACCTATAAAGTTTTTTTGGGGGATAAAAGAAATAAAGAAGAGAATAATGTTACAACCCAAATTATAGTTGAGTTAAAAATATTTTA
This sequence comes from Anisogramma anomala, assembly GCA_038502455.1. Taxonomy (NCBI): domain Eukaryota; kingdom Fungi; phylum Ascomycota; class Sordariomycetes; order Diaporthales; family Gnomoniaceae; genus Anisogramma; species Anisogramma anomala. The sequence continues at coordinate 28,337,713 of JASMMZ010000001.1, read as the reverse complement.
TCAACATAAAGAAGCTACTTGGAGTCTAAAACTTAATATATTAAACGGGGTTATCGAAATCTCTTCTATGAATAATCTAAAGCTAAAGTTATTATAGGATTATATATGCTTATTAAACTTTAATAAACACTAATATGCATTTTTAATGGAAATAATCTAAAATCAAAAACTTTATAAGAGAATACAAATACAAGGATATGTTTATTATCATAAAGATAGTATTTCTTTCATAAGTTTTAGGTTATCTATCAAAATATTTACTTTAAATATTTATTCTAATTTTTTTTATAAGATTTAATTATTTAATATACACTTTTAATATTGGTGATTCTTTTTGCCCTGCTGTTGGTTTCATAATATAAACCTTTTTACACTATCTATCTACTTATATATATTTAGGGTAATCATTATAATCTATATAAAAAAGGAAGTCATAAACCTCTTGACCTGCAGAAACGTGCATTATCAAAGACCCACTAGCGCCAACTTCCATTCTTACTAATGCCAACTGTTGGGACAGGGTTTAAGTGCAGTGCAGTCAAAGTTGACTGCATTGGCTGCAAGTTAATTGCAGTAGAGTGCCCAATTCAATGTGGGGCACGGGCCAAGTAATTGCCCATACAAAGTAGTGTACAGACCAGCTAGCGGTCTGCCAAACTTGGAAGAAACAACAATCCACCACCTGACCTTTGTAATACTACTATTACTTTGACCACACTTCGAATCAAAACGTTGCAACTTCTAAAGACCTATCAACACCAACTTCTATTCTTTTAGATATATTTGCGAAATTTGTAGATTAAGGTTTGTTGGGGGAAAAAACCAGCAGGTTTTGTCAGCTACCTATATCTATCAATACAAACATAATTGCGTAACGAGCGAAGATGGTAGGTACTGTTAAAAAAAAGGCGGTGTTTGTGGCATTTGACCCTAAAGTAATGCGCGCCATATATAAATCTTCTTCAGAGGGTTTGCTTGTAACACCCGATTACTCAGGAAGGTTGCGGTATAGACTATATAGTAAGTAGGCCAGGAGGCATGACATTAAGTTCATTCTCATTATACAAAAAAATCGCGGTATCCCGTAGGATGACACAAAATGTACAGAAAAAGCATGCAAAGACCGCGCAGTCGAGCTGCAATTCATGTGGCGTGGAATGCCGGCCTCTCGACCAGAGTGACAGTATCTGCCAAAGTGGCGACTTTTGTCGCCGTACGGAACGTCCAACGCCAGCTCCCAAACACAATCGCGTAGCACAACATCCTAAGCCGTCTTCTTCCACTGATTGTACACTCCGATGACACTGCTCAACGTGCCAGCAAGACCAACAATGCCGTCGTCGAGTTTGACCCAGCCGAGGGCGGAGACTGGCACGGTCAGGTCGCAGAGATCGGACAGCAGCTGCAACTGGCTGGCGGAGCGTTCCCTGTGATGTACTTGTTAGCCATAGTTTCCAACACCACAGGACAAGCAAAGCGGCACCTACAAGGCTATCCTCTTACTCTCCACCACGCCCTCGCCCTCCTTCTTGTCGACCTTGGCCTCCCTCGCGCGCAAGCGGGACAGGGTGTAGGCCTGCGCAACAACGCTGCACAGCAGCCCGGCGGCCCAGAAGCGGCAGGCCTCGCGCTGAAGGCGCGGCGCGGCGGCGAGCTTGCGGATGCCGGCGGCGTCGGGCACGGTGGCCATGTCGAGGGTCAGGTAGCCGGCGTAGCCGAGCTGGCGGCCGACGGCGGCGTACTGGAGCACGGGGTCGACGGCGCCGGCCTTGGCGGCGGAGGCGGCGGCGGCGGCCTTGAGGTGCTCGACGTTCTTGCCGACGCGCAGCAGCTTGCGGGCCAGGCCGAACTGCGTCTTGATGGCGGCCCAGGGGGCGATCTCGCGCGGCGCGCCGTTGGTGCGGAAGAGGTACCAGGCGTAGAAGCGGGCGAAGTACTGCAGCGTGCGCAGCAGCTTGTCGCGGCCGGCGGTGGTGGCGACGAAGCGCAGGTAGTGGGCCACGCTGGGGTGGTAGATGAGGGCGTCGGCGACCATGTTGCAGGCGGCCGATGAACCGCAGTCGCAGACGGAGACGTCGGGGAAATGGCAAGGTCAGGACGGTCGGGATGCGGAGACGAGAAGGGGGTTCGATTCGCAGGCGTCGTCAAAGGAGCGAGGGTTTTAGCTCATTACTCGTCAGGTGCAGTGACGAGACGTGGTAGTGCTGTAGTTGTGCTGTAGTACTACTCAGTATGTACGTAGTAGTTAGTTAGTATGTGCCTCGGCCCGGCTCGAGACTTGAGTGCTGAGTGCTGAGCGCCGAGTCCTCGGCCACAGCCACGGCAGATTCGGCCAGTGAGTGCTTCCGGTTTATTCTCTTGCATCGAATGGGCCTTCTCAACAGCAGCTCCCTGGTCGCCCCCACATCCCTTGCCGGAGCCGCTTGCTCGCTTAGCGCTTAGCGCGGGGTTAGCGCGGGGTGAACGCACGTCATCATCGTAGCCGCAGTACTGCCGAGTTGCCCGAACGAACCCCACCACACCAACCCACCAGCTTCACGCAGGAGAAACACGCTCTGCCGCGAGAAGGCGTCGACTACGGCCTGGCAATGGACCTGTGCATTCTCGTGAGCTCCTTCCTGGGAAACTATCTGACCTGGGACTGGATTTCTCTGTCTAATTGGGTCTCTAGTCCTCCAAAATACCAACGCACCCTCCCAGGCAACCTTGCGGCCAACGACCTAGAAACCATCACTGCCATCACTGCCACGCTACTCCGTCTTCACTATTTTCGAGTCGACATGGCCTGACTCGACTCTGATTCATCGTCTGAACCTGCTCACGTGCCCAGTTCTCTACAGCTTTCTATAATTCGCTTCGGCCTTGAGCCGTCCCTCTGAAGAGGTCGGCTTGCCTTATCACTCGTGCCACCCAGTCCAGAGGAATATATCACACCTTTCCCCACCACAACCCAAGTACAACCGCCAATATGTCTGACCAAGTAAGTTCCGGTGACGAGGCCATCAACTACAACATCGTCACCCTGACCCGCTTCCTGACCGAGGAGCAAGCAAAGGTCAAGGAGGCCACTGGTGACTTCACGTAAGGACCCAGATCCTCTGCCACCCCTTCCCAAACAAGGACCACTCCATCCGGAACAGTACCAGCAAGCTAAGCTCGCCCTCATCCCCCACCCAGACTCCTCTGCCACGCCCTGCAGTTCTCCTTCAAGTCTATCGCCTACTACATCCGCCGTGCCACCCTCATCAACCTGACCGGCCTCGCCGGCTCCTCCAACACCACCGGCGACGAGCAGAAGAAGCTCGACGTCATCTCCAACGACCTCTTCATCGCCGCCATGCGCTCTTCCGGCAAGTGCGCCCTGCTCGTGTCCGAGGAGGAGGAGGACATCATCTTCTTCAACACCGCCGCGCACGAGGGCGGCGGCGGCGGCGGCCCCCGCTACGCCGTCGCCTGCGACCCCATCGACGGCTCCTCCAACCTCGACGCCGGCGTCTCCGTCGGCACCATCTTCGGCATCCACAAGCTCGCCGCCGGCTCCGCCGGCACGCGCGCCGACATCCTCAAGCCCGGCACCGAGCTCGTCGCCGCCGGCTTCACCATGTACGGCGCCTCGGCGCAGCTCGTCATCACCATGCGCGGCGGCTCCGTCAACGGCTTCACGCTCGACGCCGGCGTCGGCGAGTTCATCCTCACGCACCCGGGCATGCGCCTGCCGCGCGCCCGCCCCATCTACTCCGTCAACGAGGGCAACTCGCTCTACTGGGCGGACCCCGTCAAGGCCTACTTCAACAGCCTCAAGCAGCCGCAGGGCGCCGACGGCACCGGCAAGCCCTACAGCGCGCGCTACATCGGCTCCATGGTCGCCGACGCGTACCGCACCCTGCTGTACGGCGGCGTCTTTGCCTATCCCGCCGACAAGAAGAACCCCAAGGGCAAGCTGCGCATCCTGTACGAGTGCGCGCCGATGGCGATGGTCTTTGAGAACGCGGGGGGGCAGGCGTTGAACAGCCAGATGCAGAGGATGCTCGAGGTCGTTCCCGAGTAAGGCGCACTGACGATTCCATTGCTTCACATGAAAAAATGAAAAATGAAAAAAACACTGACATGTGCTCCAGAGATATCCACGACAAATCCGGAATTTTTATGGGGAGCTGGGATGAGATGGAGAAGGTGAAGAGGTTCCATGCTACATAACACAAGAGTACAAGCGAGATTGGTGCGACCTGGAAGGAGGTTAAGTACCATCCCAAGATGGATCGACCAGATTGGAGACGGTCACAGTTTTGCATAGCGGAATTGGATAGGCCCAAGATCAGAAACAGGCATACTATAGTAGCTCCACAGCCCCTTATATATTTATTTTCCCCATCCCTATTCCCAACTCGCTACATTCAGTCTGAGGGTGAAGTGGGCTTGAGAGGTACGAATATTGGGTATGGTATGGTTTATGAAGTATTACATATCTCTCTCTCTCCGTGCCCGCTATGCACCACACTCTCCACAGTCAGTCAGTCCCGTACAGTACGCATCCTCAACGACAACCCCGGCAACAAAAGTCTCTCGTCTGATAAGGCGAGGGAAGGCAAAACCGGCGGAGAATGATGGCTAGCGTTGCTGCTCGTGATGCAAAGGAAGGTGAAGCGAGCTGGCAAATGGATGGGAGCATGAACTAGACCCCAGCGGTCAACCGTCAACGTACCCTCACCTCAATCTTTGCCCGTGCCCCGCCAACCACCAAGGCTGCATATTCATCGCTGAGACTTCACGATGCATCTCGACTTGCGCATCAAGCTTTGTTGCGTCAAGCTTTGTTGCGTCATGATTCTAATTCAATCAATCTCTGGCCTCATCAAGTCCCTAGCACCGACCTTGCTCGTGTCGACACTTCACAACTCCTGGAGCCCATCGAATATAAACCACTCGTAAAGTGAGCCATGCACGTGCTTTTATGCTGGCTACTGCTTCTTCAATCCCCGTCCATGGTTCTCGCCGTCTCCATCTCCTACAATCCAGTCTTCAAGAACCAACCATGACGTTCCTGTAGTAGGCAAAGGCCAACTCGTTCGAATACTTCAGATACGCGTCCTCCGTGAGCGGTAGTCCAAGGACATCCTGCAGGTGCGTCTGTGATGCAACGGTTAGCCGATGCCTCGCACCAATTTCGCACGAGTGTGTTGGTGTTAGGACATACTTCTCCCTGCTTGGCCGACTCGACCACCACCTTAGCCGTCACATTCGCCATGTCCGCAACCGCGGCAACCTCCACCACATCGGCATCCCCACGGACCTGCAACTGTTCCCGCAGCGCTGGCAGGCCCTGCATCAGATCCGTGACAAACTTTTCCCCAACCCCCACAGCCTTGCCCTCGTGCACGCTGAGCACGAGGTCCAAGAAATCCTGGTAGATCTTGCCGCCCACGTTCCAGTCCGCAATCAAGTCCTTCGCCGGCTCGATTTGCTGCAGCATCTCCCACAAGCCCAGGTAGTCGCGCTCGATAATCGCCTGGGGTGCAACCTGCTTGACCAGGGTCTTGTGTGCCTCGCCGTAGGCAGCCGCACGCAGCAGGAACAGCACTTCCGATCGGGGATCCTTCTTCGCCGCGCGCTGGTAGAGGGCCTTGGCCTGCCACACCCACGTTGCAGGAATCTTGAAGACCTGTGTAAGCGTGACGAAGTCCTCACTCTCCTGGCTACCAATCAGCCGGGCGTGGCGTGACAGGTGTTCTTGGATGGCCTTGGAGCGGGCAGCTGGTTGCGTGAGGTGCAGGAGCACGAAAACGGCCTCGAGCCAGTTGCCCTCGCTGGTAAGCTGAGAGGCGAAAGACACTGTAGCAGCATCGATCTTGTTGTTGGCGTCCTCGCCAAAATCGACCTTGCCAGTGTTGATGAGAGCTTGTCCCAGCTGCCAGCACAGACGGAAGTCCAAAGGTGAGAGCTGAGAGTTCTCCGGGCGCAACACGTCCGCAAGATCTGTGTCCTTGTCCGCGTACAGTTTCAGAAGTCCCCATAGCAAGTCCTCGCGCTTCTCTTTGTCGGGATCCTCCCACAGAGCCTGAATACCCTGCTCCACAAACCATGCTTTGGGTCGCTTCTCCTTGTCCTGGTCTAAATCATCCTCGTACTGACGAATTGCCTCTACCACATCTTCCTCAGACCTGATTGCATACCACAGGCGGAGACCGAACGCCTGCTTCCAATCCATACCGAACTTATCAGATATGACAAAGGACTCCATGCGGTTCTCCATAGCGCCCTTCTTTCCGTCGACAGCGCAGACATTGCCTCCCATGAGCTCGTAGATGGCGCGGATGGGAACCGTGAATTCGGAGAGCACATTGGCCTCGCGCCAGCCCCGAACCTGCTCCTTCATGTCCGTCATCAACTGGTCACTGGTACCCACGAGCGATACCAGAGTCGCAAGCCGGAAGTTCTTGCCATCAATGAGGTGCTTGCAGGCGTCTTGAACACGGTGGCCAGACAAAGCTGCAATGGCTTTGTCTTCGGGGGACCGCGCCATGCCAACACCGCGGTTTACCGCCTCGTCCACGAGACCCTCCCAGAACCTGGACAGGTTGCGGCGGCGGGCCGATCGAAGGCCGGATGGTGCAACCTGAGCTCCCTGCGCATCGGTGACGTGGTCGAAAAGGATGCTCGCCAAATCCCAGACCATCTTCTCGTGAGCATTGGCTGGACTCTGCAGGTCATGTCCGTGGAAGAAAGATGTCAGTGAAGAGACTGGATGTAGTGAGACGGTGGGCACATCATTGGCGACCCTGACGCTGGTCAGTGCAATCTGGTTGTTGAGAGCCTTGGCCGACGACTCGTTCGCAAACTTGGCAAATCGAACGTCGCGGTTCTCGGAAACGATGTGGAGTCTGCTCATCGACATGATACCATCCTTCTCGACCGCTCTCTTGGAGGATCGAGACAGGACCTTCGGAGCAGTTGCGATAACCAGAGTCCCGTCGGGGCCCCAATTAGGTCGCATGGTGTCGTGGAACGCCCTGTCGTTAGGATCCATGTCGTCTTCGTCATCGGCACTCTTGTCTTGTCTCTTGTAAGGAAACTGGAACGGGGGAGAAAAACTCTTAGTATGGGCTCAGTGTATTGACCACGTGTCAGGAAAATAAATACAACAACCGCGCCTCGCGCTCCCGCCATGCACGCAATTCAGCAGGAAAGACCAACCTTGAGTCCAGAAGCTGGAATGGTGGCCTTGCTAGACCTGACCGACGCCTTCGGCTTCTCAAACAGTGAGTTCATGAGCTCAATGCTTGTCGCAAAGCCACGGCCATCCGCCACAGTCCTCGGCTTCGCAGGGGAGACAAGCGAACGTGTGCTCTCCTTCAGTGACTCGTACGTCTCCTCGTCGTTGATCGTCTTCAGGGCGAGTCGATCACGCTTCGCAGGGCTGATGGTCTTCTGAAGCATGTCCATCCAGTCGTCTCCATCGGCGACCTGGATCTTTAAAGGCGAGTTCGCTCCTTTAATCGCCTGCATTCTGGCCCTCAGGATACCACCGGGAGTCTCCTGATACTCCGCCATCGATCCGTAGTACTGTGAGTCCAAATCTGGCTCCGCGGCTTGATGATACCCATGGTAAGCGCCCAATTCTTGGTCCTCAGGCAGAGCATGTCCGGCGTCTATTTCCTTGCCCTCGTGCTGGTGCACCAAGGCTTGGGACGCAGAATCCGCGGAGCGGTCAGATAAAAAAGACGGCTGGATGGCATTGGCCATGTCTTCTTCGTCGTCCGACCCATAACCCTCGTACTCGAAGGCGCCAGGCAGAGCTCGGCGCTTGCGCCTGAACTCGAACGTGTCCTCTTCTGGCTCCGTCGGAGAGGTTTCCTCCACAGCCCGAGGCTGCTTGGCCGGCGATGGAACATCAACATCGTCAACGGTGAAGTCTGCGAGCGTGTCACCATCAGTCTCGTCACCGTCGTCGAACAAACCGTACGTGGTGAAGTGCTCGACCTCGAACACCCAGTTGCCAGAGTCCGGATCGTACGAGACGAAAGACGTGCCCTCGCTGCTCCTAAGCTTGTTGATGTGCTTCTCCAGCAGACGACCGCTCTTGATAGGCTGCCCTGTCCTCTTGTCCATGTTTCTTGGCCAAGACTGCAGGAGTGAAATCTCCGATGGCACATTCAAACCTTTGCCCATGGCGGGCTTCCGCATATCATCGGGGTAGACGGTGCAAGACCGGGTCTCCAAAATGACGATCCCGCCAGGAATCTGCTCAATCTCGACATTGTTCAGGTCGACAGGTAGCTTGAACCTTACATAGCCCACCCCCTGTCGCCCGACCGTGAAGTCAGTCACGTGTGAGAGCTGCGCACGATTCATCTTCGAGAGTTCCTTGAGCGATGGGGATGTCCAGTAATCTCCGGGACCTGTAGCAGCCGTGAATGAGGGAGCAGACGTGGCCTGAGTGGAGGCCAGGAATGACTCCTCTTGCACAGTGGGTAGGTCCTTGCTGACTTGCTCCATCTCAGGCGGACGATTTGGGCTTCGAGAACTGCTGCTGCCATTGACATGCTCTCCGTTGCTAGTCAGCATGTAACCAAGCTCAGGAGATGCCTGCGAGTTTGGGCTTCCGACAGTGCCCGGAGACGCTGTCCCGACATTGCTGGTGTCGAAGCTGACTCGCTTGGCAATCTTTCGTAGACCATTTGAGGACTCATTGGGATCTCCCTGAACCTTGGAGACTGGAGAAAAGAGATCGATACGTAGAGACTTGTCTACCGTCAGCTTGTTGAAACGCTGGCTAACGTAAGGTCGGGGCCCCATGTTAGCTGAAAACGAGCCTGGCGACAAGATGCTATCCTCCGCGTTGATGCTCCGACGCAGGTTGGTAGACGAGAAACTCTTGTTCAATGAGCGGTTCAGGTTTCCGGCACCGAGCAGGCTCTGTGTGGAGGCAGCAGGAGTACTTCCATTGCTGGACGGGGTGACGGGGGAGCCGTAGGTGCTGTACGAGAAGCCAAATCCTCGCTTAACCGGCGTGGCGAATTTAGAGCCCGAGCCTGGATTGAGTTTCCACATGGGCAGTATGGAAGGCTTGCGAGAAGACTTGCTCTTGGATGACAGAGGAGTCGCGAGAGGACCAGGGTTCGGCACATCGGTCTGTCCAAGGCCTGCGAAGAGAGAGGGGGCACCGAATGCGTTGAGGTCGCCGATGCTGGCAGTGAGGGACTGCGAAGTCGATTGCTGGTTTTGAGACTGGCCAAACATGGAGTTGCCAAAGCCCGAGTTCTGTTGTGGCTGTTGAGTAGCAGTGTTCCCAAACATACTATTCATTGGTTGCTGCTGTTGCTGCTGACCAAACAAACTGGTGGCTGGCTGAGCAGCGTTTCCAAATAGGGAAGGCTTCTGCTGATTCGCTGTACCAAACAACGAGGGAGCCTGTTGCTGTTGAGGCTGATTATTGCCGCCCAAAGAGGCAAACAGGCCCCCAGTCTGGCCCGTCTGCTGCTGGCCAGACGGTTGTTGTCCGAACAGGCCACCTGTAGTACCTGCTGGCTTGGGACCAAACAAGCCACCGGCTGCTGGCTGCTGGGTGTTTGTCTGACCAAATCCAGTGTTCGTGGTGTTGCTTTGGCCGAATAGGCCACCGCCGCTCGACGCCGAGGCAGGTGCGCCGAATATACCCGTGGCAGGTTTCTGTTGGGTCCCAAAGAGACCGCCGCCTTGCTGCTGTTGGTTATTCTGGCCGAAGGCCGTGCCGCCGCCGAAAGCGCTCGGTTGGGCTTGCTGCTGCTGGGTTCCAAAGAGACCGCCAGTGTTACTGTTTTGTGTCTGCGTTCCAAATAGGCCACTGCCAGTCGTCGCAGTGTTGCCGAAGGCGCTGCCGGTGGTGTTGCCACCAAAGGGTGTGCTGGTGTTGTTCGTCGCGGTGTTTCCAAAGGTGCTGCCAAACCCGGTAGTTGCAGGCTTGGTGCCGAACAAGCCACCAGATGCAGTGCTGGCGGCATTATTGCTTCCGAAGCCAGTGCCAGTGTTTCCAAAAGAGCCTGTGGTGATCGTGTTATTGGTGCCAAAAAGGCCACCACTTTGCTGGGCTGGCTGAGCGGGCGCAGGAGAGCCGAAAATACCCGTGGTCGCAGGTTTATTCGGTCCGAACAGACCACCCGTAGTACCTCCTCCAAAGGGACTGCTGGTGTTGTTCGTAGTGTTGGTTGCGCCAAACCCTGTATTCGCAGCCGGCTGCTGAGTGCCGAAGAGACCGCCACCAGTGTTGCCTCCGAAGCCCGTGTTGGTCTGCGCAGCACCACCAAACGCTGAACCGCCACCAAAGCTAGAAGTGGCCCCGAAAGCGCCGGGGGCGGCGCCATTACCGTTGCCAAACTGGCGGCCCTGGGCGTAATCCACCAACCTCAGCTCCTCAGGCGAGTATTTCCTGTATGGCTCCTGAAAGGTGATGTTCTGGAACGAGTTTTGCGCGCCGCTTGCTTCCTTCTCCTGGAAGGCCGAGTAAGGCACGACGGCGGTTCCAGGAGGGTCTGGGACAGGTCCACCGGTTGTAGTGGCAGCCGCGCCAAAGCCAGAAGTAGTAGTAGAGCCGCTACCAAACCCACCACTACCAAAAAGGCCTCCCGTCGTGTTGGTCGCCGGCGCCGCTGTGCTACCGAAGCCGGTGGGCTTGTTGGCGGCCTGACCAAACATTGTGCTGCCAGAACCGAAGCCGGTTGAAGCTGCGTTGTTGGTGCCGAAGCCACCGGTGCCGAAGCCAGTACCTGCAGTAGCGGTCGTCGAGCCGCCAAAGAGACCTCCAGATGCCGTAGTTGTGGCAGCGCCAAATGCTGGCTTGGAAGCTCCAAACGCGCTAGTGGTGGTACTTCCGAAACCTTTGCGAAGACAATTGTTAGCCAGACCATAAAAAGGCATCAGGTCGAACTTGCGGAGTGAGACGAGGAGTATGTGTGGAGACAAGTGAGAAGCAGCACATTGAGTCAAGACAGCTTTGTAGTCCACCAGCAAGACTTGAAACCGAGTCGGTTGTCTGGCCGAAACATAGCACTCGCTTTGTTCTGTTCAAGGGAAAAGATGTAGCATACCACCAGTGCTGCCACCAAAGGTACTGCCACCTGGAGTGCCCCCGAACAGGCCTCCTCCAGTGGTATTAGTCGCCCCAAAAGCTGGAGTCGCAGACTGTCCGAAGGCTGGTAGTGGAGGGGCGTCATGTCAGCCAAGGCTGGTTGCTGTGGGTCAAAGGCCTGGGACGAAGGCGGGTGTGTCCAGATGAGACGGTGCGAGGGATTCAAACGAGAAGGGGGCAGGGAAGGCGCAAGCCTGGTCGAGCAATGCGAGGGAGCGAACGTACCTGGAGTGGTGGTTGTTGTGTTGTTGTTGGAGCCGAAGCCACCAAAGGTGCTGCTGGTGTTGTTGTTTTGGCCGAAGGCGCCGCTACCGAAACCACCGCCGAAGGACATCTTGAGGGTTGTCGCGGTTGCGTAGGGTGGGTTTAGGTATGCGACGGACGATGGGGATCGCTGCGCAAGAGCAATCAGATCACGCGCCCAACGCGTCGGGAGGAGGAATCGCGGGCGTGTAATTTCTGCGTGTTGCGATCAAAGATCGAACTGATGTGGGTGGGGATGGTATCGATGGGGGTCTCGTCAAGTCGCGCGCGTAGATGTCGCGACCATGGAACGAGGGTCGATCCCGAGGAAAAACGGGAGACGGGGAAGGTGGTGATTGATTTTTCTCCAGTTGCGGTTGATGTGAATTGAAGGTTGCTTCAACAGCCACCTTATGCTGTACGAGATGACCAAAGGAAAATGCAAAGCTGGCTGTGGGCCACAAGAGAAAGATCAAAGTCGGGGACGGGAGGTTGGCCAGGAGGTTGGCGGGGAGGTTGATTTGTTGGATGAGCTGAAGTGGGCAAGCTCCTACTAGTACTGGACTCAAGGGTTGCCCCACTATTTGTTTTCAACGCACCAATCATAGCAGTGCTCATCTGCATCCCAGGCTGCTGCATCCAGTGTGAGTCTTGGTGACCAGGCAGTGACATCCTATTGTTCTTCACAGAGTGACTCTTAGTATTCTTCTTCTCGAGGTGCATATTTCTCATGTGAAGCCATTCGAGAACCACTCATTCAGGGTAGGGCTAGATATTACCGAGATTCAAGCCTAGGAGACCATTATTGCCCGTTATCAGCTGCCGTATACTTCGTATACATCCCTACCGCCCTGCTTTGTATGCTAGAAGGTGGTAGATTCTATCGACTTGGAGCCAAGATGTATGAGATGTAGCACCGGCTCATGGTCCAGCGTGGGTCACAAGTCCATCAGGCATTGAAGGCTTCGTCATCACAGCAGGATCAGGACAAACGTGAGGATTCCGTCATTGATCTATCGTAACAATAGGGAGGCGCCATGCGTCAGGAAAGGCCATACCATGGCGGCGATGATTTGCAGTATTGATGCCATTCTGGTGTGGGCGTTTTCGGGAATGTCGGGTTGAAGCATGAAGCATACGGCGGTGGTGTATACGTAGTAGATGGGCACACACTATTGCAGAGGTGGTCTTGTGCTGACCGTCATAATCCATTACACAACGCCCTCAGGTGACACAAGGACTTTTCTAATATAAATTCTCCTGCCAGCTGATCATGTGGATTCCACTACTGTTCGGTGAGGTAACTTGGGTTTTACGACGCCAAACTCACCACCGTTCCACACGGTGTGGAACATACCAAGTAGACGTACTCCCTGCTATTGTCTGGGTTTACCCGGGCAAAATCATGACCCGCTCCACTAACACTTAAGCATATAAGTACAATATTATTGCAATACAGGGTACCCCGTTAGCATTGGGTACACATGCAACAGGGGTCCTATATCAGGGACTGCACAGTCCTTTTGTAGAGGTTAGTTACTACTATGTAGAAGATTCCGTGGCAAGGACCATATCTTTGTACATAGCGCGTATCTCTTGGGGATATGAGGCCATATGCCCGCCCAGAGGAGATCTTCAGTGTCAAGCATCAAGCCTTTGGTGCAACAAATATATCAAGATAAACGCGTGCACGGCTTGGCGTTATGACTTGTTATTTACAAGAATTACGATCAAAGTGTACGGAGCCCGCCTCTATCCACTGTTCCGAAGCAAATGAAGTTGCGTTGCAACGCAAGCTGTACACAGGGCGGCCCGGGATGGGCGAGGCGCCGGGGGCAGCCCGGCCAGGGAGGTACTACAAGAGGTAATACATGCCACTCTCAACACTCAACCCACGGTTATTGGATTGCAGATCCCGTATTGAGCCGTTGCCCTTGGAGTTGACGCCCCGAGGAACCGGGATTCGCCGTCATGGACCAGACTTCCAAGGAAAGCCGCCAAAGGAGGACGAAGTGGTGGTGCCGAAACATAAAACCCACATTGCAATTGTATCTCTCCCAAAACATTTCAGGGATCACCCACAGTGTGGTTTGAAGTGGCAGGGAAACTACTCGACACACGACGTCTAACGCAGTCGGCAGTGCTCTACGCAGTGCCACATATCGGGGCACCTTGGTCAAAAGCTCAATATAATGAATGCATAACAAGCTACGGTGGACAGTGCCGTGAGGAAACGAATAGATGATAGTTTTCTAAGCCACCGCCAGAGCAGCTAGGCCTCTGACCACACACCACACACCACACACCACACACCAGACAAGACAAAAGGGGATGAGTATCAACACGCCGTAGTATCAACACTGTGTCTCGCTAGCTGCTTCTGCCTCCCGCCGCTTGACCTCCCGCCCATCTAGGCCCTCAGAACTGAATGAGATCGCCCGCTTGGCTGTTTTGCTGCTGCTGTGGCTTCGCCCCGAACGGGTTGCTCGAGCTCTGGCCGCCGTGTGTAACAGACGCCATGCCCGTGTGCTGCTGCCGGAGGAAGGGGTTGTTTCCCGTCGCCTCGGCCGTGAGCCGGTTCAGGCCAGCGCCGGCGCTGTTGACAAACGTCCCGGGGGCCGTGTGCTGCGCGGGAATACGTGTCTGGCCGACATTTCCGAAGGTGTCCTGACCTTCGCCTTCAGCGAGTAAAGCGTTGAGCTTGGCCTCATGCTCGCTCATTTGTTTCTGCGGCGGCAGTGGCTGCGTCGCCCTTGGCGGGGGCGTGAACGATGTGGGCTGCGGCTGCTGGAACGCCAACAAGGTCTTCTGCTCCGGCAGCGGGTTAAGCACCGAAAGCGATGGGACTTTGTAGGGGGCCTGGGGCCGCGTGTATGCAGGCTGCTGCTGAGCGAATGGGTTGTTGGAGCCGGTCTTCATAGGCGCCAGAGACGTCAGGCTCTGGGACTGGTTGTTGTTCGTGGCCCAGGGGTTGTTCGTCCCCGACTGGATGGGCGACTCGGCCTGTTGCGGCGGTTGCTGCTGCGCGTAGGGGTTGTACCTAGTAGCTTGCGGCTGGAACGGTTGCTGTTGCTGGCCATAAGGATCAAATCCAGGCTGCTGACCGAAACCATTCGAGAACCCATTTGGCTGATATCCCGTCGGCTGAGCACCAAAGCCAGTGTACGCATTCGACGCATATCCCGTGGACTGAGGCTGCATCTGGAACTGGTCCACGGGATTACCGAAGAAATCCACTCCAGTGCCTTGCTGATAGCCTTGGTTCCAGCCTGTCAATTGAGGCTGCGTAGGAGTGTCATCGAACAGCGACTGGGCATTCTGATCCTCCAAGTGTCGCCGGCGCGCTTCCTCCTCTTCCTTACTCAATTTGATAGCTTTTGCAAGATCGTCATCCTCGTGGGGGTCCCGCCGACCTTCCCGTCTCCTGCGGTCCTCTTCCTCCTGGGCCTTACTGGCCTCGATCGCCAACCTGTACTCTGTGTCGTCCTCGTCTTCACGCTGGGGTCGTCGGCGTCGCGGGGCTTCATGTGGCACGGTCGGACCGCCGGGGCCGTATTCGTCGAGACCTCCCACGCGAGACTTCCACTTCCTCCGGTCGGTCCGCTCGCCTCGCAGGCGCTCTTCGTCCAAGAGTAAGGAGGTGAGTTCCTTTGCAGCGACACGGACTGCACAGACGGGGTCAGATTGGTCGTTCCCGCCACAGCTGGGGGTAGCACCTACTGTTCTGGCCGACGTCTCTGCCTTCTTCATCGACGTACATGAACTCTCGGAGCGTCTTGATGATGTAAACATTCTGCTTTGCCCAGGTGACGACAAGTTCCGACCCCTCGTGCAGGCAGTAATCCAGCACTTTAAGCGCCTTCAGAACGTGCCTCCAGTTCTTGCCCTTGTCATTCAACCTCTTGTCTAGCATATCCATTATTTCATAGAACTCGGTTGATCTAGATGGGGGATGTGTTAGCATCCCAGTGTCGGCATCGAATACACGGGCGGGCGACATACGAGTTGTAGGAGAGCTGGGCGATCTCGGCCATCTGGGTTCCAGTTGGGCCCCATGGGTCGTTGCTTGTCGCTGCAAGGCTAGGTCAGCAGAGGCTCGGGCCCGGTGTATAACACGATCGACGGCTTTGACGTACCCTCACGCACCTTCACCTGGACGGTGGAATATCCTTTGGTGACATTTTTTACACTTCGCATGACCTTGGACATCTTGGCGGTCGGTGGAGTGAATCAATCGGAGCGATGGATGAGGTGCAATTTAGCTCCGTATGGGTCAAAAAGACGAGGTATCAAGCACTCGAGAAGAGGCGACAGCGAAAGCAATGCCGTCGCAGGTGGAGAGAGCGGACCGCCAGTTGCGTAATGGGCTGGGCGTTGCGCGTCCCAAGTGGCGAGCCACAGCCTCCTGGTTTGTGTGGTGCTTGGTGCTTGGTGCTCGGCACCTCCAACTCAGCGCTGTGAATGACCGTGTCGTCGCCCTCCTTTCTCGGTCGGTGAATGATGGCGCGATACAGAGGACGGCGTGACAGCGTTTGATGACAGGACTGTAAATGGCAAGATGGCCTAGGTCAAGGTCAAGGAGACAGAGAAGTTGGTATGAGCGAGTCCGTCAGGGGGGGGGGTTAGCGGCCGGACCAATGATTCGGTTGAGGCTCTGCTAGGGAGCAAAGCGAGGTGCTCGGATGTCGCCCGTGAAAGCTCCCGGTATTGATGTCCAAAAGGAGATGCAAGCATTAGGATCTGGCAATGCAGGTGGATTGTGGACTGCCAGCGATTGTAGGTAGGTTGTAGGTCGGCCTACTAAGTAATTCTCGTGTCAAAGACACTGTTCACCTGGGTTCAACGTAGACATGGATAATGCACAGTGCACTGTGCTTCAGTGACATCATCGTATCGTCTGGTAAAAGGCTGTTCCATACCATCCGTTGTGACTGCACCAAAGATGATCTGCTGATCCACATCGGCCACCTTAATATTTGTGGGTGTGTACATCTGAAAATAGAAAATACGGAGGTCTATGAAGTTGCCGTGCTATACGCAGCAATACCAAGGCTAGTAGAGTACGTACACGACTTCACAAGCTCATATTTTGACGCGAGCCGCTGTGACAGATCGTACCATAGTAGTTGCGCACCGGGTTTATATCAGGCGTAAGGTGCAAAAAGTACTTGCCACGATGATATGCGTATTATATACAGTGTCATTTTGTACTCGTAGCACAGCGAGCCTATCACATACAGACATGCCGTACAGTATCAAATCTCCAGCTCCATTTCATGTTGTAAAGCTGGGAGCACTTGTTGTAAGCTTCGCCGGCATAACTGAGGGTATCCCATCCGTGCCCTCCATCCTATTCCTCCCAAACCCGCCATGGCACTTCCCAAAACAATGCAATTCTCTCGTTTTCCCAACGCCTTGCTAGCAAACCCACCCTAAACCCTGACCTCCCTATTGTTGCAGGGCCTCCATCACCACCGCGCAACGTAGTGTGCCCTATGCGCACATCTCTGCGGCCTCAGGATCCTTCATTTCAACATACTCGCCCACTTCGCATCCACTCCGGCTGCTGCGAGCCGAGGCCCTGCCCGTCCCATTGACTTTGCCAGGGCTCTTTCCAACAGGCATCGCAGCCTCGTCCTCGACGGCCTGCACAGCCGCGGCAGACGCATCCTCCTCCGGCAAGCCCTCGGCCTTTCTCTTGTCCTGGCGCGCTCTCCACGACGGAGGCAGCCCAGGGCCGCTGGCGGCATTCCCGTAGTCGCTCTTCTTGGTGCCCTTGGGCCACCGTCCCGGACCGCGACCGGTGCCGCCTGGTTTGCGAGAGCTGGTACTCCTGGCCTTGCGGGACGAGGACGCACGCACTGTTGGCCGCCTTGCCCTGGGGTGCGATGTACTAGATGTTCGCGAGACCGGCGGGCGTGGGGTCGCAGGTGGGCGGTTCGGTATCCGTCTACCGCCGTGGGTGGAAGGATAGACCGTGAAACGTGTCGGAGGGATGTTGTCGTACGCTGACACCCATGAGTTCTCCTTGTCTTCTTCCGAGTCGAACTTGGGCTGGATTTCAATCGAGTCGGCCATAGCAGCGTCGCCATTGGGAAGCGGTATCTCGGTGGCCTGAGTCTCCTGTGCACTGTCGACTGGCTCGCCCTCGGCATTGACCTCTTCGGCAGCCTTGCCATTTCCGGCTTCCTGCACAGGTGCATCTTGACGCGCGAGCTCACTGCCGCCATTTTCGTTTGCCTCCGTGGACTCGAGAATGGTCGCGTCCGCGTCCGCGCCAGCCTCAGCATCAGTTTCTGGGCGGGTTCCGTCGGTGGTCACAGTAGGCACCTGGACCGTCTCACCATTTCCAGCCACAGCCTCCGCAAACACGACTTCATTCGCCTTCTGCGCCTCATCCTCTTCCCTAGGAGCGATGGCATGCATAGCCGGCGCGAGTTCGAATTGGGTGGCGTTGCCGCGGCCCATCACGTAAGGGGTCCAGGCCAGTGCGCTCGGGTCAAGCTGCACGTACTTCTTGGACTCCCACTTCTCCACATAGGCCTTGCAGAATTCATAGTCGACTCTGAAAGCGTAGAGCTGCGTCTGAGGGTCGCGAACAAGGCACTTCAGGCCCTCCAGGGCAGAGATGACGTCGTCGGCAGTCATGCCTGTGTCATCAGAGATCTGCTTGATACTGAGTCCCTTCTTGTCATGTTTGTCCTGCGGGACACGGCTGATCAAGTATCGACACATCACCAGGCGCCAGTAGTTCCGATACGACACGAGGCCCATGTCCGACAGTGGCTTCTCAGGTGAACCACACTTTCCTTCGACCCGAGTGAGGAGGTAGGAGAAGTCGATCAGGAGGTTGCCATAACCCTTGCGTTGGTGGATGGGAAGCGTGAGGATACATGAGACGTTGTTCTGGCTGCTTGCTCGTTTCTCCTTGGAAAAGTAGCCGACGAAATGGTAACCCAGGTCGTCGTACTCGCACAAAACGTAGAACAGAAATGGCTCCACGTCGTAGTAGAGCGTCTTCGAGCCCAGAAAGAGCTTCGCTAGCAGACACAGGTTCTGACAGTAGACAGGGTTTTTGCGGCCATCTACCTCGAAGACTGAGATTGATCCATTCCGGTAGATTTCGTCGCCCGGGGGGTGCTTAGCCGGACACTTGAGCTTGTGTCGCCACGCAACGTAGTCTGAGTTCATGTACTTGAGGCAGAACTCGCAGATGAAGAGCACACGGTTTCTGCTATACTCCTCAGGATATGGTGCCGCATACCACGTGTCAATTTCCCAGCCGCCAAACTCGATGCACTCGATCTGACTGGCTGGGCCTGCAGACTTCTTGGACTTGCGCACCGGGGCGTCGACTTCAGCCTGCAATTTTAGAAGCCGCGTCTTCCAGTCATCCTCGGCTTTCTGCTTGGCTTCGTCGAAACGGCGGCGGTCCTCGGTGGTTGGCAGGGTCTTGGATGTGTCAGCCTGGGCCTCGGTGAGGACACCACCGTAGGGCTTTCCCTTGTCGTCCATGTCCTTGTCGAAAAAGGAGTAGAATGGTTGTGATACGCCTGGCACAAAAGGAGCCAGCGGGGGCGTTGCTACGCGTCTGCCGCCACGCGATCTAGCCGCTGTAGTCATCCGAGAACCCGCAATGCGTCGCCCACCATGTCCTTTTTTTGGTTTTGGCTTCTGTGATATAATCTTCTTGAGCTCGGCGGGGGCAACGCGAAACCTTACGACGAGGCTTGTGCGGGACTTTTTAATAATTGTCGCGGGCGCGTTGGTCGAAATCTTCAGACGAAGGGAACGAGCTGATTGGGGGCGATTACTCGCCTCAGCGGCGCCATCAAACTCGACAGTGTCCTCGATCTCCATGCTCTGACTGTCGCCTGTATTCTTGCGTCGCTTTCGGAGGTTGTTAATGATTTCTTCGCCACCCTCAATGGATGATGTTTTTCGTTTGTTGCGCAGGACTCGAGACCCATCCATGGGGTCGTCATCAAGGACCAATTGGTTGAACACAGAGTGGGAATCGGGCCTCACTGCCCCTCGTTGTGAAGGTAGCAGGTCCCTTGCTAGCTTTGGAGCCGTGGCTCGCCGGGTTGCTGGTGGGGCATCGGTGTTGATAATGCTGTCGAGGTCCATGCCCTCTTGAGCCTCCTCCCCTGCTCCCGAGTGAGCAGCACAATCAGGACAGGACCATGATTTGGAGGCTGGACAAATGATTAGCAACTGGATTTTCTGCAACAGTCCCAGGGCAATTCCTTACTTAGCTTGCCATCCAAGGCATTGTTTTCGCGAGCACATTGTTGGTGGCCTAAGGCATGTTTCAGCAATCGATCGCAAAATGGTGTTCTCAGCGGTCGACTTACTACTCTCGCCACATCCAGTGCAGGTCAGGAATATCTCGAAGTCCACAGCAGGATCGTTGTCCTCGTCTTGCTTGCAGAATTTGCAAAGATTTATAGAATCGGCCTCTTCCGACCCCTCGCCGTCTTTTGCGCGTTCGACAACCTCGTCCCACTGGCCCTCTTCCTCCTCCTCCTCTTCCGAGTTGGCATCGCTCTCCTCATGGAAGATTTCGGCGTCACTAGTGTCGTTCTCTTCCTCTTCCTCTTCATCACTCTCGCCAGGTCTGAGCTTGACAGCACCGACGCCCTCTTCTTCATCATCCTCTTCATCTTCTTCATCTTCTTCATCATCTTCTTCCTCGTCCCCACTCTCCTCCACTACGTCTTTTCCTTTCCCGCTTAGGTCTTGTATTTCGTTGTTGGGCTCGCCATCACCGTCTTCAGACTGGCCTTCCTCTTCAGCGTCAGCGTCGCCGTCACTCCCAGATTCGGAGTCATGGGCGCTGTCTGCCTCTTCGTCAACGTCTTCCCCCTCGGCATCAATATCTTCTTCTTCTCCCCCCGAATCCTCTTCAACTGATTCTCCCTCGGCATCAGGGTCCTCTTCACCAGGGGCGTCCTCCTGAGAGTCGTAGTCGGCAATCTCCTCGCTTCCGCGGACGCTCTGTTGAAGCTCCTCTTCCATGAGCTGCTGTTGGCTAGCCAGTGCCCCCATCTTGAACATGCTCCTGTGTGGATATTATTCCAGATTCAGTGGGTGCCCAGCCAAGCCTTCCTGGACAACGGCTTGCCAGCCACCTTTTGCGCCACTCTCTACTCAGGAACAAGAAGACAAGGACCATGTGTCCGCCTTCATTCTTCTGGTGGATCTAGGGTCAAGGTATTCAACTATGGGTCGGAAGCTCAGGTAGTGGATGGCAGAGGGACCTTGCAACAGGAAGTTGTGCAGGTGGAGTGGACGATGCGCCGGCAGGAAGGTCCACAGTAGGCAGCGCGCTTTCCGGCGGTAGACGGTCTCGGTAGAGTCGGTAGAGGTGGATTGGATGATGTGATACTTAGCTGAAGACCTATGTCGCATTTGATTTTGATGTTTTGGTTGACACTGTGCCCGATGTCGTCGATTTTGGCATGAAAAGGTTGGAGAGCGAGGATGGACTTTGACGTACTGTGCAGGGTCTCCAGTCGATTTGCGACAAGCTCCCGGTGACGTGGTCCGTGCATCACCGGCCCAATTTGGGCGTCCCTTCCTGGTTGCCGACAGCTACTTCCGCCTTGCAACCTCAACTGCAACGCCCGCAGCTCACCCTTTGTGACACTTGGAACCACAACCTGATCAAAAGGCAAGCATCCCTTCGTAAGGAAATCTCTTCCTACCCACCACTAACGGATCTTTTAGGCTTTCGAGTGACGGAACACACCATGCCCGTCCCTTTCGAGGCCCTCATTCCCTATGGAATCATCGTCGCCGTAAGAGCATTCGGCTCTTTCACCTCCGAACCCAGCTAAGACGACTTACAGATGTTCGCCGTGTCTGGCGCTGGACTTTCCAACATTAAATACTACGCTAACGGAAAGAAGCGCGCAAGGCGGTCGCTCGATCAATGGGACAGAGTGCGTACTGACCACACAATTTATCCACTGACGGTCCAGCGATTCGGCATTTAGCTGACTGTTGTACAGCAAAGTACGACTCGTTCAACTACACACCTTGATGGTCGAAAATACCCGGTTATAATTGATGGGGGCAAGGCGCTGACTGGTTCATTTGCAGTGATGGACCGCGACCGCAGACTCACCGGCCATTTACGAGGGCAGACCAACAGTCCCATAGCCGCGGCGGGCTTCGAGTTGAACAATCCATGGAGGGTACGACTTCCCCTGATGCCTTATCTTGCTATAGGATGATGCTGACGGTGTACATGATAGGTGGAGCCACGGATGTGCTAGACAGAAGCGCCACGAGAAGACCAGAGGCGAGCACGAGATCAACATTGTGGAACACTGGGAAGACGCGGCTTTGATAGAGAGACCAAACTGGTTCATGCATGGGCGTCATTGCAGCAAATTGGTATTCCATCAGCAGTGGGTTATCCGGCCGCATCATTTGGAACTGTGCTATAACTGAATTTGCGGCTTGTTTTTGTTCAAACCCTCCAACAGCATGCACGCTTGACACATCGCCTGGCTTGACATGTAGCCACATTTCACGCATTTCCCCATGACTTGTCTCGGAGGCGGCTTCTTTCCACCAGACTGGCTGGTTCGTATTGGCAGTTCCTTGGTGCCGTTGGGTCGGGTTTTCAACGGACCTGCTGAGGTGAACTCGGTCTCTACGTCCTCGGAAGACTCGTTGCTTCTCAGCCGACCCTCCATGGTAGCCATTTCATTCCCCGAGCTGCGCCCGTTTGCCGAACCACATCCGCCTGCGCCCTCCTCTTCCGCAGGAGCCTCAACTGCGTCTGCCTTGCTCTTGCATGCACAGTTATCTGGATCCTTGCCTGGGACCAGTCTCGCCATGTCCTCTCCACTCCGCACGATATCCAATATTGCGCTCGGCCGGACTTTCTCCAGGTTCTTGATCAGACTCCTTGCACTGCCCCGGAACGCCTCAGGGCTGTAGATGCACTCCGTGGTGAAGTAGTCCAGCTTCTTGTGATGAGCGTACAATACGATCTCCTTCTCGTACGAGTACTTCAACGGCTTGCTCCGCTTGACGTCCGAGTTGGAGTCGCCCGTGATGATGCTGGTGGCCCGCGACAGCCGCGGCAAGTCCCCTCGCAGCAGATTCATCAGCACCGTCTCGGCCACATCATCCGCATTGTGGCCCGTCACGACGTGCTTGATGCCCAACATCTTGGCCCCACGATCCAGAGCCTGCCGCCGGAACACGCCGCAGTACGTGCAGTTGCCCTTCTTCCCGATCGTCTCCACCACCTGGTCCATCGTCCAGCCGTAGAGTTCATTGTAGCCGACAATCTTCAGCGGCATGTCATACTGCACCGCATTGCGCTTGACCGTCTCCAGGGAGTCGTCCCGGTAGCCCCGGATGCCCTCGTCGATGCTGAGTAGGACCAGGTCCAGACCGTATCTGTGGCGTTCGTTGAGAGTCTTGAGGACGGAGGCGAGCACAGTCGAGTCCTTTCCACCGGAAGCACCGATGGCGACGTTCTCGCCGGGGAAGAAGAGGTTCGATGATGTGATGGTGTGGTGCACTTCATCTTCGAATATTTGGATGAAGCACTTCTTGCAGAGCTTCATGTGATTTTTGGGCCGCTTGATGAGGGCCCGGTCTGTCTTGCAGAGCGCGCAGGGAGTAGGTGCCATGTTTTGTTTGGTCCAATCGCAATTCGACAGTAAAAAAGAAAAGCTGCAAGTGTGCCGGAACAGGATTTCGCCAGTGTAAGTCTTCCTTGGGATAACCGCCTGCCTGAGCGCTGGAGATTAGGGAGGCGCACAGGGCTGACACTCCGACTCCAGATCTCCAATGAAGAAAAGATAGTGTGAATTGTTTCTGTGGAGATAGCTTCTTTCGCAGTCGGTTTTCCTCGTTCCATTATTCGAAAGGGTAGGAACATTGATGTATCGAACAGCACTGGGGGACTTGGCCATCCGCAGGCAAAATCACGTGGAGCCGGCCACTTGGTACGGACCCAGCCCGTTGCCACCGAATTGGGACTAGCGCCAAAAAGAGCGACCGCTTCTCCCACCTTTTTATACAAGTCCCGAAAACCGACATCTCGTCCTCCCTCAAAGCCAGCCAAACTTTTTCTGAGGGTCAACGACAAGCAATCGCCAACCCACCAATCCGACAAAATGGTAAGCATATGATCGATATGCCTTCCACGATGGCATTTCGCTTCTTGCGAAGATACTCATCATCCATTCGAACGCAACTGCTCTCCACTGCGGTCGAGCTGCAGATTCCGCCCGTTTGTCCTAGTGACAAACGGTGTGATGACATACATGGCTTGAGATTCAGCATTGATGGCAGCAATGCCTCCTGCTGTTTCTCTTTAGAGTTCAAGAAAGCACCATTTACTGATGTCTTTCTCCTCAATGACAGCCTCCCAAGTCCGGTAAGAAGGCGGCTCCCGCGCCCTTCCCCCAGTCCAAGGCTGGCAAGAAGCCCCCGAAGGTACGTTTGACGATTTCTTTACAGTTCTCGCTGGTCCTCTCTCAGCCCCCCTTTCTCGTCGCCGTTGCATGCTAACCAATGCCTCACGGCAGAACCCTCTGATCGAGAAGCGCAGCCGTAACTTCGGTATCGGCCAGGACATCCAGCCCAAGCGCAATGTCTCCCGTATGGTGAAGTGGCCCGAGTACGTTCGTCTTCAGCGCCAAAAGAAGATCCTCAACCTGCGCCTTAAGGTGCCTCCTGCGATCGCCCAATTCCAGCACGTCCTCGACAAGAACACCGCCGCCCAGGCCTTCAAGCTCCTCAACAAGTACCGCCCCGAGTCCAAGGCCGAGAAGAAGGAGCGCCTGCTCAAGGAGGCCACCGCCATCAAGGAGGGCAAGAAGAAGGAGGATGTCTCCAAGAAGCCCTACACCGTCAAGTACGGTCTCAACCACGTCGTCGGCCTGATTGAAAACAAGAAGACTTCTCTGGTTCTCATCCCCAACGATGTCGACCCCATTGAGCTGGTCATCTTCCTGCCTGCGCTCTGCCGCAAGATGGGTGTACCCTACGCCATTATCAAGGGCAAGGCTCGTCTCGGCACCGTGGTTCACAAGAAGGTGAGCTGGCCCCATGCGCCTAACTGCGTAACATGCTCGTACTGACATAGTCTGCAAGACCGCCGCTGTGCTTGCCTTGACTGAGGTCCGCTCCGAGGACAAGAGCGAGCTGTCCAAGCTTATTTCTGCCATCAAGGATGGCTACCTTGCCAACACCGAGAACGCTCGACGCCAGTGGGGTGGTGGTATCATGGGCGCCAAGGCCAACGCCGCCCAGGAAAAGAAGCGGAAGGCTCTCGAGTCTGCCATCAAGGTTTAATTTACCTCTTCTGGCTCCTGATTTCATTCACTGGGAAAGCATGATCTGGCACAGGGCTCAACGGTCACGGCGTACGGGACTGCCAAAATGGATTTGGACGACACAAATGGAATTGTTTGATCTGGTCAACATTCTCGATTGCGTCCGTGTTGTGTGACATGCCGCCAATTAGCCAGCTGCTCATGAATACGACTCTTGAGATAACGCATCCACGTCCTTCTACATATGTGACCATGGTGAAGTGAACACAGCTGACACCTGCCAATGACATTTAGTGCCACCCGGACAGATGTGCGACGCTTGTTGGAAGAGGGCGCCAGATATGTGAAACGCTGTTCTGGAAACACCAGGTCGGGCCGAGCCCAGCACAAGTCAGTGTGCGTGGAGCCGTCGACGTGTCAGACCACAGGAGCAGCAACAGCTATCCGTCCTCAAAACGGGCCCCTGCCCCCTGAGGCAGGTGAGCTTGGGCAGGCAGGAGGACATCAAGGGCTCTACTACGGCGACCTGGTGTTTTGAAACGCTTCTAACTGTTCCTGGGGCTCAGATCGACGGCTACCTCCACCAAAGACTCCGTGGTATGCGCCCTTGGGAACTTTCTTCCGATGGCAGCGTGTCCTGACAAGTTGGAAGGGTATCATCACACACTACATAAGCTTATCTCACTTAGCATGCTGACCCAAGGTCAGAAGATGATGCGAATTCCCAGGCACATCCCCAGTCCTACACACCTCCGTGCGTTAGCAGAACGTTTCGCTCCAGCAACTGTCGTTCCACTGTCGGTCTTTCTCGCCTGTCGTCTGTCACCGCCGCCAAGGATCTTGTCTTCCGCCAAGGCAAGTGTCTGTGTTGCCGCCGTCAGACTGCGTTGTTCCTCGAATGGGCACTCTGAATTTCTGTTCGTCTTCGGATGCTGGATTTGGAAGACGACCGAAGGCTGGATTGTTGCTGTTCTTTGCTATGTCGACCAGTTCCCACTCTGACTAACAAGCCTCATGTAGACCCTCTCCCAGCCTTTGAGATCCGCGGCAACAAGCTGGCTTCGAGCCTGGTGCGCATGCCAGCACTCTCGCTCATAACGCACACAATTAAGGACCAGTCAGCAGCACCTTACGGCTTCCTTACGATGCTCTCTGGGCCTTGGCATCTGCCCCCAGTAGACAGCCACTCGGTCAGGCTCCACAGCAGCTGCTGTCCAACGGTGTAGCTTCAACGGCGAACGGCGGAACAGGAGGATGCTGGCTCTCGCAACAAAACAGACTCACCCCAACGGATTTCCAAGCCAACGGTGCACCTTTTTCCTTTCCGGGGCTCACACGCTTACAACATCAGTAGCGAGCCCGTGTCCAGTCTTTCGAGGCAGATAATCGAAGTCAAAATGGCGCACCATCGTAAGCTTTACAGTTCCACATTCGCCAGGACCGTCCCCACGAGGGAAGTCTTGGAAACTATATATAGGAACATATAAAACCTCCAAAATAGTTGCCCTTCACAACGGCCTTCCCAACGGCCTTCCCAACGGCCTTCCCAACTCGCTGTTCATCCTCATCCATTTTTGACGACCGTCCTCATGTCGAACTCCTCGGTAGTCGGTGCGTGTTCGGATGCAGGCGACATTTTCCAACATTCGCTGAGCTCGAACAAGGCTTGGGCGAGCTACCAATCCCACCAGAACCCCGACTTCTTCCCCAAGTTGGCCAGCGGCCAATCACCACAAATACGTACGTCCTATGCCGCGCTGTGGGCGTTCTCAGCTGCTGTGCACGTTGCAGCCTTGCTCGCCGCCCCAGCACGGCCAACCCGTGAGTGTGGGCATGCCGGCTAACCGTGGCGTGCGTACGACAGTCTGGCTCGGCTGCTCCGACTCCCGGTGCCCCGAGACGACGCTGCTCGGCCTGCAGCCGGGCGACGTGTTCGTGCACCGCAACGTCGCCAACATTGTCGCGGCGGCCGACATCAACACGAGCGCGGTGGTCGAGTATGCGGTCGTGCACCTGCGCGTGCAGCACGTCGTGCTGTGCGGGCACTCGCAGTGCGGCGGGGCGGCGGCGGCGCTGCTCGACGGCGGCGGGGGCGCGCTCGAGGTGCACGGGTGCTTGTTCGACCTGGCGAGCGGGCGGGTGCGCGACCTGGGGCTGGGCAATGCGAGCACGGCAGCGAAGGCGGACGGGGGCCGCGGGGCGCCGGGGCCGCAGGACGGGTGACTCGTCGCAAGCACGCGACGCTGGGGTTCCGGAGCAGGGGGTCGTCGATGAACATCAGCTGGATGGGTGGCTGGCTCGGCCGTCGTAGATGGACTGCTTGTCGGTGGTTTCGCTGTCGTTTTTCGTAGGATGCAACCAGGGCGGGGTTGGGCTTCATTGTCAAGCAGCGAGACTCGGTATGCAGACAGCACAGTGAGCAAGACTCGTGTCCCCGAGGAAAAAAGGCTGGTTGGCTTGGTAAGGTGCATCGTGTGCCTGTCGTCACCGACGACGTCCACGTCCACGTCCACGCCGCCGTGCCCGGCCGGCCGACTCCGGAGCCCCCAAATACATCCGGTGGATCCGCAAAGTCCGGTCTCGGGCCCGAGCAGTGGCTGGTGGTGAGTCGAGCTCGGTGATGCGAATGTGTCTACGTGTCTTCCAACAACCTGCAAAGAATACACATGTCTCCCATGGCCCAAGGCGTGGCATGACCTGCTCATGTTGTTCATCCAACCAGCCTCGACACGGCATTTCTGGGCGGTGTTTGTGCCGTTTCGTTGAGGCAGTCACGCCTGCCGTCACGCGGAACCCCCAAACTAAGCTGTTCCAGTTCCAGCCTTGGTCGGATTGTTTGCTCCCTCGCGACACTGGTTTATCCGTCCACGACTCCATCGAGCCTGATCCCAACCGAGCGCGTGCTGGAGCAGGTCCGGTATCATGTCGCTCTCAGTCCTTACGGACGAGCAGATCAGGCTTCTGCTCGAGTCCATGACGGTGGAGGAGCTCCATGATTTCTACACGGACTTGAAAGAGGCCCTGCATGACTACTCCGAAGGCAGCCACTCGGGTGAGGAGGCGAATATTCATCTGCCTCCCCGGCAGTCCATCCAGTCCTCTGCAACAGGCGCAACAACTCTCTTCATGCCGTCGGCAAGCACGGCTGGTCTCGGAGTCAAAGGTGAGGAGCACCTTTCTCTCTCCCTCGCTCCCACCCTTCTCGGACCCCATGTGCTAATCAACGCCAGTGATAACGCTCACTCCACCCCAGCCAGCACAACAAGAGGCAGCCTCGACCAAGCCCGCCATCAAACCCACCGGCGCCATCACGCTCTTCTCCCCCACCGGCCAGCCCGTCGGCATCCTCCACGCCAGCACCCTGACCGCCTTCCGCACCGCCCTCGCCTCCACCTGCCTCCTCCGCCGGCGCAACCGCGTGCAGGCCCTCACGGTCTTCGGCGCCGGCGAGCAGGCCTACTGGCACATCCGGCTCGCGCTGATGCTGCGCGGCGCCACCATCCGCCACGTGCACGTCATCACCCGGCGCTTCTCCGCCGCCGCGCGGCGGCTGCTGCAGCGCCTGCATGCCGTGCCCGCGGCCGCCAAGGCGCGCGAGGGCTGGGCCGCGGCCGCCTTCGCCGTCCTGACGCCCGGGTACGGCGACTTCGCCCGCCTGCAGCGGGCGCACCTGCTGGCCGCCGACGTGATCTTCTGCTGCACGCCGAGCCAGGCGCCCCTGTTTGACCACGCGATCCTGACGAGCGGCGAGGGCCGGCGGAAGGGCCGGCTGATTGTGGCCGTTGGGAGCTACGCGCCCGACATGATCGAGATCCCGGTCGAGGTCCTCCACCTGGCTGTGAAAGCACATGTGCCTGGCACCAGGCACTTCCACAAGCATGTTGTCGAAGGTGGCGTCGTCATTGTGGACACACTGGACGGGGCGTTGACCGAGGCTGGCGAGGTCATCCAGGGTGCGCTGAGCCCGAACCAGCTTATCGAGTGAGTGATGCTGGCGCAGACTGTACCCTGTGGCTGGAGACGACGGCGATGCTAACCAAGAACCAGGCTGGGAGAGCTGGTGATGCTCCACAGGATCAAGATGGATGAGGAGTCCTCCTCCGACGCAAGCAGCTACCTCGCCAGCGAGGCCGGCAGCACGCCAGTCTCGGAGTTCGAAATGCTGGACCTCGGCTCCGGGCCGTCCATGTCGCCCGCCATCCGCCCCCCGGAGGACGCCAGCAGCAGCAGGCCCGGCAGCCGGAGCCGCCCAAGCTCGCCCCCGCACTCGCTCTTCCACCGCCGGAAGTCGAGCCAGGGAGGGAGCCGCGACCGCAAGAAGCAGGAGAAGGAGGACCACCTGTGCAGGTGGCTGCAGGCGGGCAACGTCATCTACAAGAGCGTGGGCCTGGGGCTGATGGATCTCACGGTCGGCATGAGGGTCATCGAGTTCGCCAAGCAGAAAGGAGTGGGCACGCATGTGGAGGGCTTTTAGAAGGCTTCGCCCGCGCTTCTCTAGGGGATGTCTGTCGGATACGCTGGTGCCTCTGCGATAGGGAGGGGAGGTCCTGTGACACTTCTGTACGGTGAGGAGAAGGTTGTTCTTCTGCGGACTCCAGGCCGAGATCATCGGGCCCTATCCGGGTCATACCTGGAGGCTGCCGTGTACAGACTCCGAGCGGCTAGGGCACAGGTGTTACTGGACCATTCTTCCTCCCTCGTCTTGTGCATGGCTCATGGGAAGAATACCGTAGCGATCATTGATTGGCCGCTTTACATACGGATATCCGTGTTGTCGCCAGAGTCTATATCGTTCCAACACATTCGGAGGGGTCCCCCCAACGACCATTCAGCCCACTGCCTACTCTCCTCGTCATCCAGGCCCACCGCCTCATCGCTGTCGTGATCCGGCGCCGGCGGCCCTTCAGAGAGCAAACGCAGTGCGTCCTCCATCGAAGCTCCCAGTCTGCCAAAGCGCGGGCGTCGGCGAGGAAGACAGTCCATACAACGCGCAACAAGATTCCAAGGCCTTTCCGAAGGCCAGACGGGCGAATCGGGGACGGCCGGATCCGCCCTCCAGTCCGTGTACCTGCTCCGCAGGACGTGGCCATACGTCCACCCCGTGTTGTAAGCCCTGCCTTTAGCTATGGAGTACGGACGTAGGCAAGGAGGGCTGCTCAGGGCATCTGGCCTGTGATAGTTTGGAACATGATCCTGCCGATGTGACTATTCATGGAAAGTCGTGAGCGCCGAGTCAGTGGCATGCCATGGACGGGAAATGGGAGAAGCATGCACGATATGGAACAGGCACACTGCCTCCTCGAACCCCAGGGCCGGGACTCACAAGACAGTGGAGTGAGCGCCCTAGTTGCCCGCCACGGCTGGAGTCGATAGAGCGCCAAAACCAGGTAGCAAGCCCCATGCCTTGCTTGTTTGTTCCGGGGAAGCAGTAGTCAGTCCCCCCTGCCCGCAGTGTCCGTGCTCCGAACAGAGGAACACCAGTCCATCCATCCCTCAA
>JASMMZ010000001.1:28223768-28307069 GCA_038502455.1 Anisogramma anomala | reverse complement strand
AACCAGATGCAGGCGAAAGAAAAGAATGCCCACGATTAGATCGTCATTGAGCTTCATGGTGTAGAAATTATGGGGGGGGCGGGGAATTGTAGAAGCGGGTTTGATTATGATGGTAGGAGCCGGCGAAGTGTGGTGAAGAAAATGTTAAGTATATACATAGTTAATAACCGATTTATAGCGGATCGTCTTGCTGGAATTACTATAGGAGCTACGCGATATTTACCCTTTAGGGACGGTAATACAATATAACAAACTATTATATGGATTGGCCGAAGCAGGCGTTTACTAGTTCCTAACCTATTATTCGCACTTTAAATTACGGCTATGTTGGTAGGGCCTTAGATCGTTGCAACGTTGTCGATTCGAATCGTGGTCGAAGTAACAGTAGTATTGCATTGGTCAAGTGGTGGATGTCTTGTTCTAGGTTTGGCAGACCGCTAGCCGGTCTGCACAGTAATTTGTATGGCCAATTGCTTGGCCCGTGCCCTAGTATGAAGTGCAGCATACTGCACTCGACTTACATCCAATGAAGTCCACACAAATAATACGCTCAACTTGTAGTTCAGTATAGTCAACTTTACGGTAAATAAAGTTGACCTACTGTATTGCATATAGTACTATTCCAATAGGCTAGGTATAAAGTCTTTAATATATAACCTATACTTAATATTAGCTTGAAAGAAAATTTTCGGCTTAATAGATATATAGACTAATAATATCTTTTTCGATAAAACGGTTAGCTTTATGGTATCGGAATAGTGGGAGATTAAAAACTCCAAGTTTTGAAATTGTAAGACAGTTACGACGTTAATAAAGGGTAACCAATTTGATTTTAATAGATAGTTAATCTGTATATTTGGTATTAATACAAGCTTTAACATTCATTAAAAGGGTAAAGGCGTTAATTTAACTACAATCGATAAGACCAATATAGTTAAGGTTTAATAGTACCTAAAATAATGTACCTGTAACATCTATATCGCTATCTGTTAGAATAGTAGTATTTGCAGTGTAGTAGGTTAACTTTCCTTACAGTAAAATTGACTATACTGACTGTAAATTAGTGTATTATTTTTTGCAAGCCTACTGTATTGGCTGCAAAGAAAGTATAGTATGCGCTTATTTCATAGTAGGGCACGGACCAAGTAATTAGTCATACAGATTACTGTACAAACTAGCTATCAGTTTACCAAAACTAGAACTATACATCCACCATCTGACTACTACAATACTACTATTACTTCGACCAATCGAATCTACAAATTGCAACGTCTAAAGCCCTATCAACACTAATTATTGCTTCTTAGGTTGAGCATAGATAAGCTAAGTAAAAGAAAAGGTTACTTTCCAATTACGTTTTACAGTAAGAAACGGCCGCTAGGATAAAGGAAAGATTCTCATAAAGGGCCTCTATTAGTATTACGTCAGTCTAAAACGGCAGGAAAACATTGAGAACTTTTGGGTTACGTCAGTCCATAACGGCAATCTGGAAGTAAGCAACGGTATCGCTACTTAAATACACCAAGAAATTTTCACTAAGGATCCTTTTTAAAAACGTTAGAATTAATTGTCAAAACTTGAAAAGTCAAGTAAGTTAACAAAAGGCCAAGTTAATATTAATAAGGGTATTATTAATGTAAAAACGACTAGGTTTTACGGTTAAAATGACAAACAATATTCAACTTTTACCTATAACAACAAACGATCTCTAATCTTATCCTTAACACTAAGTTTTCCCTTTACTTCGCTTTTTTCGCGTTTCCTACGCCAATTTAATCGCTAAGTTTGCTATCCTAAACGAAATCACCAAGATTCGTCAAGTTGCTCCGAAAAAGCTATGCTACACGATCCAACGCTAAGTCGCCAAGTTTCTACCCGACTTTACACCAAAACACCAAGTCCCTTACCTAAAAAGTCCTACACAACCTAAAACTTCAAGATAGCACCTTTCTAGTAACAGATAGATATAATTAAAACCCTTAAAACTGCCTTTTCCAAATGTTATGGGGAAATATTTGGGAGTAAAACGTTAATAAAAACTCGATGGAAAAATACCTTACCAACTTCGTTAGTTATTTTATCGTTAAATATAACAATAGTAAAGATCCTAAATGTGCCTTACGCAAATATATCGATTGATTCGACGACCGGATAATTAATATGAAAAAGGCAATTAAAGAAAGATTTAAATAGAAACTTAAGTTAAAACTTAGGAAACGAGAGATCAATGTTTAAGTATAGGTTGTTATAAAGTTAGAATACGCTTTTTTCGACCTATATTAACTTAAGAAATACCTTTAAATCGCACGACCTAAAGAAAAGGGTGTTAAAAAACCTTAACGTCCTTATATACGATCCCAGAGACCTTCCTTTTACCCTTAACTAAATTAAGCCTCTTTACACGCTAACAATAAAGAATTTATTGACCTGTTCGGTAGCCCAACACCCCCGCATGGCAACGCAGACTACGATTTGAGGGGCGGAAAAGCGCTTAGAGTAACAACTACCAATACGGAAAAGGGAATTGACGTCGGCGCTTTACACTAGTTAATTAGGTAAAATCGTTAAGTCCCTCAAAACCTTTAAGCCTTTATTACCCCCTAGCTCTTCAATCTACAAATCCCTTAAAAGCCTTCCCATGGCAGGTTTATCTATATATGAAAGCTTATTACAAGTCTTATTATAAGACTTTACAATTATGGCCGGGAGATTAGCAACTACCCTTAATACTGTGCTTTGGAGGCTTTAAAGTTTAAATTACAGGGAAATAACAATAATAAAGATCAGGATAACAACTACGACCTGCCACTAGAACCGATAAAAATAGTTAATATTAATCACAAACCTTTCATAAACTTCTTCAAAATTTGAAATGATGCAAAAAAGTATAACATAAAGCCTTACAACCTCTTGGAAATGAAGATAATACCTTTTTAAAACATTCATAAGTGGATGGAAGTTACCCTTTCTGATTTTTACTCACTATTGCCTAAAATTTTTACAGGGGATGCAAGGGAATACTATATAATCTTTCTAACCCAAACAAACACTTTCTGCGAAGTTAACTATAGTATAAAAAACAACTTCGAACAGGATGTCCACCTTACCCAATATTATACGGATTAGGCTATTACAATATAAATTTAAATAATGGCGAAGAATATAAATGAAAAAATAACAATAAATATATTAAATTCAATGTTTGAAAAGCTAATATTATACCAATAAATAATAAAGAAAGCCTACACTAGCAAAGCTATACTTTACAAAAAGGTACGGACAACCGTTACGGGTATTAACAAATTTTAATACGCCTTGTAACGACTAAATATTACCTGCGAAAGCTTTTTTAATTCATTGCGCTCCTTGTTTACAACTGTAATAATACGTATACCAAACTCGCTTAATATATACTTATAAGCTAGTAACCTCTTTAACTTCTATGAAAAAAACCTTACGGTGGTTAATTTCGTCGACCTAAAATACGGTTGCGAGTGTCCTTAACGCCCGAAATCTAGCTTATTAACCCCAAAATAAAGGCAGTAGCCACATTGGTGCTAACAGGACCAGGATTTAAGCTGATTTGTTAATCGCAAATAGTATCGATATAACAATATAAAAAAGATATTAAATTTATGGCAAATCTAAATACTAGTTAATTCGACAATCCCTGGCCGAGCGAAAGAATAAAAACGTAACATATTATATGAAATACCTTATAATCTCTAAATAAAAGTATTTGGATTGATTCGTAAACTTTAAAGGAGACGAACTAATTAAATGTAAAGATAGTCTTGAGCAAATCAAATAATATAAAGATACTACTTTTAACGCAGCCCAATAATTAGCCGACCATGCCTTTTTAAACCAACTAGGCGATGAAAACCCTTACCTTTACCCTTATCAAGTCCCTAATCTTTTATATACCTTTAACCTTCACGATTATTATACGAACCATATGTTTTAAGGTATTATGCCAGATACAAAGGTAGCAAAGTACTTAATAGAAGGATATTCTCAACATTTGGAATTACGAAAGAAAAGCATTACAACTACTATAATCAATCGTTACGATACTAATAAGGCTGAAGTTGACTTTGAATCAAGCGAGCAACTATCATTGTTAAAAATAACGGTAATTTGAACTATTTTTTAGACCGATTACGTTTCTTATTCTAAAATCTTTTATCCATTTGTTTCTTTACTTCAAAATATAAATACCATCAATATTAACATTAATTTAACGTCTATAAGCTACGTAAAACCGGCTGAAGATTTCCCTTCACCTTAAATAGGGGCACTTATAGTTTTATTTTTAATATTTTAAAGTAATAGTATTGAACCTGTTGAAGCCGGAGATATTCCCATTATATCGGCGCTTTAATTACCTAGCCGTTAACAGATTATATTAAGTCCTAAAGTTTGCAAAGAATGAAAATGTAGAATACGTTATACTATAAGCTATCGAAAAGCTTTATAACCATTTCCAAACATATATTCAAACCCCACGAATATTTACATTCACATCGAAAAACGATAAGAACTTTAACTGAGATATCTTTATCGATGTCTTTTACTTAGATAATAAACCTATTCTTTACGTTGTTAAATCCATTACCTTTTTTTATAAAGCTAAGTTTTAAAAATCTTTTTCGACCAAAGATACGTGAGAGACGCTAAGAAAACTAAGGATTAATACTTACCTAGGTTTACCAAACGTCGTTGTTTATAATACCAGTACTAACTTTATGACAACAAAGGTTTAGGAAAATACTAAGATAAAAGGTATCCAATGTGAACAAATGTCTGTAAAAGCCTAATAAAGAATTATAAAGATTATAAGGGTATACGCCCTACTTAACCAAACATATTACATCCTGTATCTGGGAATTAAAAACTTTACGAATCCGGAGGCACGTTTTTAAATAGCGGTAAAGGGCTTAAACGATATTATAGGCTCTGACGGCCTAGTAATAATATTACTGGTCTTTAAAACATACCTATATTTAATGAGTAAATCTCCGCCTATTGGTAGGGCCTTATATTGTTACAAAGTTGTTTATTTGATTGGTCGAGGTAATAGTAGTATTGTGTTGGTCAAGTGGTATATATATTGGTCTAGGTTTGGCAGACTGCTAGCCGGCCTGCACTGTAATTTTTATGGTCAATTGTTTGACCCATATCATAAACCGAGTCGGGCACTCTATAATCAACTGATTTTCAGTCAGTACAGTCAACTTTACTATAAGTAAAGTTGACCTACTGCACTGTAATTAACCTACTAAAAATATTAGTCAGTATTTTTCTAACACTGCCATTGATAAATACTCCAAAAAGGATAGTGGCTTACGGCAAAGCCCTAAAGGAATTGCAAGGGGGAATTAACACGCCATTGGGTTAACAATACCCTTAACATTAGGAACGGCCCTACAATAATCGACGTACTTACTTTACCATTATAAAGTAAAGTTTTCATATAGCTAAAACCAGATAAATTGAAAGGTTTGTATAAAATTTTAAGTATTACTAACTTGAAAATAATTGTTAAAACTATTAATGGTTCTATAACTTTTTATACCGCTAATATTAGGCGTTATATTCAGGTGACTAACGATGAAAACCCTTAGGCTAAACGACTAAATTAATAAGAATCTTTTTTACCCATTATGAATAAGTTAATAAAACGCCGCCGACGTAAGCGACCCACGAAAAAAAGTAAAATTACAGAGAATAAATACACACCGGGTCGTATCTACAATACTACTTAGGTAAACAGAAAAAAAAATGTTAACGAAGACTTGATATTAACGCTTTATATATAAGGTATTATTAAAAAGTCCGGCAAACCTTTTGAAAAAAGCGATAAAGTTAAGATTAATGGCCTATTAACTCTAAAAGTCGTACAATTTGTATTGAAGGCCAACTTTAACCTTTCAAACATAAATGTCACGATCTTCAAGTCGAACATTATCCAAGAGATTAAAGGCAAAACTACGGGGCAGCCGTACGAAATATTACAACTAATCGCTTAAAGATACTGTAATAAAGTAAATAATTGAATCTTTGGGTAATCGCCAAATATTTAGAAAATTAGCCAAAGTTTAATAGTCGCTTTAACAGGAAGTTTTCTAATTAAAACTTAAGGTGAGTTTACGCTTAATAACCCAGATATAATGTAAACCTATACACAATTAGTAATAGATTAACAACAAATTAAATTACTGAAATTACCATAAGAATTACAGCATATTTACTAATTAGGAACTACAATATAATATATTAAGCCTTTATCCAGATTAGCTAAAATAGGCGCCTTTTCGTTCCTTACCTGTGAATTGCACTTTAATTTACGGTTAGGTATAAAGTTTTTAACATACGACCCGTATTTACTGGTAACGTGAAAAAAGGACTTCAGCATAGTAGGTATGTTAATTAACGATAATATTTTTGTTAAAACGACTGGCTTTGTAACATATAAATAACAGGCGATTAAGGACTTCAATTTCTTAAATTACAAGCAGGTCACGACATTGGCGAAAGATAGCTAATTCGACGTTAATGAATCTTCAATCCGCATATTTGGTATCAATACCAGCCTTAAATTTTGGCAAAAGATTTAAAGTATTAATTTAAATATAATTGATAAGACTAAAATAATTAAGGCCTAACGGTACCTGGAATAATATACTTGTGATAGCTATATTTCCATTTTATACTAACCGGAAGCCTGCTACAACCTATTTATATCGATACAAATACAAAATTTAAAAGATAACGACTTTAATCGGCTAAATAAAAGGCTCTAGTAGCAAATGCAAAACCTGGACCGAGGAATTAATATAGAAATAATCGACTTATCGAAGGCTAAGTAAATAATATTTACAAATGAATGTTTTGTAAATAACACCGATCTTTTTCTACAAATCAACTTCCTAATAACCCTTATTAATAAAGATAAACGGGAGAATCAATTTAGTATTAAAGGTAACCTAATTCATTGAACTTTGATCAAATATACAAAGATTATTCGAATTGTATCAACTTTAAAGATTTATGGTATAATATCAGGCTTAAATATATGTATTGTTCGTAGGTCTTTAGATTGTTACAACGTTGTCGATTCGAATCGTAGTTGAAGCAACAGTATTATTGCATTGGTCAAGTGGTGGATGTATTGTTCTAGGTTTGGCAGACTGCTAGCCGATCTGCACAGTAATTTGTATGGCTAATTACTTGGCCCATGCCCTAGAGTAAAGTGCAGCGTACTGTACTCGACTTATACTCAATGCGATAAGTCCGCACTAAGCAATACGCTTATAGTACGGTTAACCTTACTGTAAGTAAAGTTGACCTACTATACTTCATGCAATACTATTACAACACTGACGGCTTTTTAGTTTGTGCGTATACGCTAGTATAGCTAACAAATCTTTTCCGGTTACTACCAAATTACCTCTTTGTCAACTTGCTAGACCCCTATCAATTCCAGTTAACTTTCATACTAAATTGAATTTAATTGCGTGCAAATTAACTTCATCTAACCTTAATTACTTCATTACCCCAAGGTCCAAGTTTATTAAATTCCACAAAAAAAATTTCGCTATAAGCTTTTGTAAGCTTCTACTCTAACTGTATCACTTCAACTATACCACTTAAATAAATCATCATTATTAATCACCTAATACTCTTTAAATTTGCTAATAAATCACTGTCTTCCGTTACATAATTTGGGCTTTCCGGGCGGCCTATTAACATAGCTCTCGATTCGTATAGTCAGCCTATTATTATTTATAAACCTTCTCAATGCCCTATTTAGAACTGCCTTCATCATGGTATTTTCGGGATTGTCTTTACTATCGATTTATCAACTCCTTAATCTCTCTCATTTTACAAGTTTTAAGAAGTGCCATTACATCGATTATCAGGCGTTTTTTGTTAGTAGTTCCGAGCTTTAAGAAGCATTCGAAAATATTCCTTCAATCGGTATAAATCACCACCGGGATAAAAAGAATTTTCAACTACCTAGTAATAATATTAAGGGTTTTCTACAGTGACATGCCTACTTTAAAGCCCTCTATTATGACGTAGATCTTTAAGGCTAATACGCTCTATATAATCCTTTTGTACTTAACGGAGGTCCAGTAAATTAGGTCACAGATAATATCAAATTAGTTTTCCTGCTTATCTTTATTAAGAAAGATGATTAGGTAATCAATTTGTAAAGATAAGTCGATGTTATCTATGAAAAACCCTTCTGTAAAGATTATCAACTTAGTCCTTAATAAGCCGATTAAAATCATATTGATCCCGCGGTCTAGGTTCTGTATCTACTACTTGATCCTCTTATTTAGCCGGTTAAAGTCCTTATCCGTTGGCTTTTATACTTGCGCCGCGATGGATAAGTTGTATAATACCTCTAGTTAATACAAAGTGATAATATAGTTGTTACGGGCACGTTATTTAAGGTACCGTTAGGCCTTAGCCGTGTTAATCTTATTAATTATGGCTAAAATAGTGTTTTGGCCCCTTTGGCGAAAGTTGTAACCGGCGTTAATACCAAATATACGAATTGACGATTTATTAAAGTTAAGTTCACTACCTTCCGTTAATGTTATTACCGGCTTATAATTTTAAAACTTAAAGTTTTTAATCGATTATTGTTCTAGTACTACAAAGCCAGCCGTTTCGACGAAAAAGGATATCGTTAGTTTATATACCTACCACGCCGAAATCCTCTTTTTACGTTACCAGTAAATACGAGTCGTATGTTAAAGATTTTATCGCTAGCCAGGATTTAAAGTGCGATTAATAGATTATGAACTAATAAACACCTGTTTTAGCTAATTAGTGCATTAGCTTAATACATCGTATTACCGTGCCTAATGGATAGATAATACGGAGTTCCTATGGTAGTTTTAATAATACAATCCGTTATAAACTCGTTGTCAATTACGTGTAAAGTTACGTCATATTACAGTTATAAAACGTAAACTTGCATTTAGTTTCAGCTAATGAATTTGTTGGTAAAGCTATTATTAAGCGTTAACTAATCTTTTAAATCGTTAACGATTATATAAGGATTTAGTCTTTACTTTTACTACCATATCCTTAAGCGATTAAACGTAATTTTTAGTACGGCCACCTCATGATTTTACCCCTAACTTCGTACATAATCATCAACTTAAAGATTGTGACGTTTAGGTTTTAAAAGTTAAAATCGGTTTTCGATACGAATTATATAACCCTTTAAGTTAATAAACCGTTAATTTCGACCTTATTGTTTTTCGTAAAAGGTTTTCCGGAGGTTTTAATAATCTTTCACGTTTGAAACTTTAATACCAAGTTTTCGTTATCTTTTATTTTCCTATTTACCTAAGTAATATTATATATACTACCCGGTATATATTCCTCCTTTTGAACGGTTTTTTTTTAGAAGGTTGTCCGCACCGATGGCGTTTCATTGGCTTATTGATAATGTGTCAGGAAGGATTATGTTAGCTCAATCGTTTAGCTTAAGGGTCTTTATTATTAATAACCCTAATATAAGGCTGAACCTAACTGATTTGAAAAAATACAAACCTGTTAGTAATTTTATCAATTATTTTAAAGTTTTCGATACTTAATATCTGTGAATATTATTAAATATCTTTATAGATAGTATATTTAGGTAGCAGTACATTATGCTGTAAGGTACACTCCTGAAGCATAACACGATCACGTGTCATGCTACAGGCTATACTCTTACAGAGTATATGATCACGTATCATGTTACAGGCTATACTCTTGCAAAGTATATGATAACATGACACGCTACAGAATATACTCACATGCGTAGAGCGGTCTAAAAGTAGGTATTCCAGAGTGGTACGCTTTGAACGAGGGCTTATAAGCCCTCACCTGTAACTTATACCTCTAGATATTTCTTCTTAATATATATTTATCCTTTATACTACAAATACCAATCATCTTAATTACTCTTCTTAGTTACCTTGTTTCACGTGAACAGGTCTTTAGACTCTACAGATAATATCTCATACAGGCTCTTTTATTTACTCAACTTTTGTTATACGAAGACTTTACTTTATAATGGTAAAGCAAGTACGTCGATTGTTATAAGGTCTTTTCTAGTATTAAGGGCCTCGTTAATCTGGCGGCTTGCCGATTCTTTCCGAAGCTACTTTAAAGCTTTTCTATGGGCTGCATCACATTTCTGAATATTTGCCGAAGGCGGAGATTTATTCGTTAAGCGTAGATACGCTCTAAAAACAAATAGTGTTAACATTAAGCCGTTAAGGCTTATAATATCATTTAAGCCTTTTACTACTATCTATAAACGTGCCTCTAGATCCGTAAAGCTTCCAATTTCTAACGCAAAGATATTATACGCTCGGTAAAGTAGAGCGTGTGCCTTTTTGACTTTTCCAATACTTTAGTAGGATTTTACAGGTACCTATTTACACTAAGTATTCTTTATCTTAGTATCTTTTTAAAACTCTGCCGCTGCAAAATTGGTGCTGATATCGTAAACGACAACGTTAGGTGGGTCTAAGTATATATTAATCCACAGCATCTTCAACGTTTCCCACGTATCTTTTACTAAAATGGAATTCAAAGACTTAACCCCATATAAAAAAGTTATGGAATTAACAACATGAGAAATAGGCTTATTATCCATATAAAATATATTAACAAAGATCTCATAATTGAAGTTCTTATAGTTTTTAGTATAAACTTAAATATTCGGGGAGCTTAGGCATACGTTTGATAGTGATAACAAAGTCTTTTAATAACTTTCAGGACAAAGTATTTCACATTTTTATACCCTACGGACTTTAGGACTTTGTACAACCTATCAACGGCTAGATAGTGAAAGTTCCGGTATAGTTAATATATTTCCGGCTCCTCTAATTTTAATACCACTACCTCTAGTCCTTAAAAACAAAACTATAAATAGCTTCATCTAAAGGTGAGTAAAAACCTTGAGCTGTGTTTAACCAACTTATTTACGTTGACGTTGATATCAACGTAAAAAGTATTTATATGCTCCAAAAAAAGTAAAAAAGAGGTAAGGAACTTCAGGATGTAAAAGGAAATTATTCCTATAATAGTTTAAACTACCGTTATCCCCAATAACGATTGTTATTTGCCTAACCTAAAGCCAACTTTAGCTTTGCTAATATCGTAACGATTAATTTCAATAGCTATAGTATTTTCCCTCCGAAGTATCACGTATTACGGATAGCTTCCTATTAAGTACTTTACTGCCCTTATGTTTAGCATAATACCTTAAAACGTATGGTCCGCGTAACGATCACGAAGTTTAAAAAGATATAGAGAATTAATAGCTTATTTAGGGAAAAGGTAAGGATTTTTACCACTTAAACGGTATATGAAAGTATAACCAGCTAGTTACTAAGCCGCGTTAAAACATTATTATCGTACTACTTGATTTTCTTAGGGGCATTAACGCTATTAATTAGCTCGTTGCCCTTAAAGTCTACGATTTTATTCAAGTAGTCCTATTTAAAAACAGTGGGGTATTAGGTGTGATATATTACCTTTTTGTCGTTACGCTTAGAGGACGGGCATCAAATTAATTAATAGCTAAATTTACTACAAATTTATTATCCTTTACCACTATTATGACGATAGTGCTTACGGTTAACAGGTCCGTATGAATTTTAGCCTTGATAACGCCAGCATAATTGTTTCCTTTAGTTTATAGCCGGTAAACCAACCCTTAAACGTTGTAAACGCCCGTAGCCATACTTACGGTCAACGTAGTTAACTATAATAAGGTTCTCCTTATCTACGTTAGGGAAGCAGCCGGCTTAAGGGTATATACCAAGCGAATTTGGTATACGCGCCATCACGGTGGCAAGCGAAAAACGCAACTGGCTAAAAAATCCTTCACAGGTGGTATTTAGGCGTTATAAAGCGTATTTGAACTTACTAACGTCCGTAACTACTACTCATACCTACTCGAAAAGTGTGGCTTCGCCAAAGTAGGCTTTATATATTGCTTTTTAGCATATCATCAACTTGTTAATCATTTAGTTAAACATATTCATCGGTGTTTATACGTTTGATAATAATAGTACAGATTTTTAATAGCTTCGAAGATAAAGTATTTCATATTATTATACCTTACAGACTTGAAAACTTTGTGTAAACTATTAACAGTTGGTAAATTGAAACGCCGGTATAATTAACGTATACTCAACTTTGTTAAGTTTAACATTATTCTTTTCAGACTTTAAAAATAAAACTATAGATACCTCTACCTAAAGGAGAATAAAAATCTTTGGCTGTTTTTAACTAGCTCGTTTACGTTAACGTTAAAGTCAACGCTAAAAGTTTTTATATCTTTTAAGTAAATTAGAAAAAGAGTAAGGGACTTAAGGATATAAAATGTGATTACTTTTACAACAGTTTGAATTATCGTTATTTTTAATAACAATAGTTGTTCGCCTAGGCTAAAGCTAACTTTGGCTTTACTAGTATCGTAAAAATTAATTTCATTAGCTATAATACTTTCCTTCCATAATATTATATACTACAAATAACCTCCTATTAATTATCTTATCGCATTAATATCTGAAATAATACCTTAAAACGTATGATCCGCGTAATGATCGCGAAAATTGAATATATATAAAGGATCAGGGGTATAGTTAAGGTAAATATAAGGGTTTTTATCACCTAAAGGGTATAAAAAGGTATAGTCGACTAGTTATTAGGCTGCTGTACCAAAAGTAATATCTTCATATCACTTGATTTGTTTAAACGCGTTAGCAACGTGAATTGGTTTATCGCTTTCAGCATTTATGACTTAATCTAAGTAATTTTATTTCGAAACAGTAAAGTACTGGACGTAATACATTACTTTTTTATTATTACGTTCGGTGGGGGGGTATCGAGTTAATTAACAGCTAGCTCTACTATAAATTCAATATTTCTTACCACTATTACGATAATAATACTTACGGTTAATAGATCCATATGAATTTTATTAATACTAACGTAAGTGTTACCTCTAATTTAGGGCCGAAGTTGATAAGCTTAAGCTTAGACGTTATAGGCGCCCGTACTTACTGTCGATGTAATTAACCACTACAAGGTTTTTTTTATCCATATTAAGAAAGTTGCCAACTTAGGAGTATATACTAAGCGATTTTGGTATACTTATTATTACGGTGGTAAACGAAAACCTAAACTGGTTAAAAAAACCTTTACAATTAGTTTTTAAATGTTATAAGGTGTATTTAAATTGACTAACGCCCGTAATCATTACCCGTCCCTATTCGCAAAGTATAGCCCTTTCAAAGTGGGCTTTCCCCATTGTTTTTTTAAATATAATATTAGCTCGTTAATTATTTGATTAAATACGTTTATTAGCGTTTCCTTTTTTTTTCCTTTACCATTATTATAATTTAATTTATATTGGCTTAGTTTGTATAATACTGTACACAATAAACGTCGTATTTGTTATATGTCTTTATACCATCGTAAATTTCGCGAAGCATGGTAACGTTAGTTAGAAAGGTTAAGTAATAGTCTTTAGCATGCTTTATAAGGATTTCGGGAAATAATGAGTGAAAACCAGAAGGGGGTACCTTTATTTACTTACAAATATTTAAAAAAGATATTATCTAAATGTCTAGGAGATTATAAAGCTTTTCGTTATACTTTTCTATATTATCCTAAATTTTAGAAACGTCTGTCATCAACTTGTAATGAATATTGATTATTTTGATAGGTTTTCGAGGAAGGTCGCGATATTTATCCTAGGCTTGGCTAATATTTCCTAGCGGTTTAAGTCTTAGCGATTTAAGCTTTGAAGGCTCCGAGGTACGGTGTTAGTGGTAATTACTAATCGCTTAACCCGAGGAATAAAATCCTATAGTAGGACCTGTAATCGGTTTTCATACGAAGGCAAGTATAAAGGGAATGAGTTTTTAAGGTATTTGGCAATTATAGTGCTAAGGATCGATAGGTACTTAAAGGTTTTGGGAGGCCTAACGATCTTCTTTAATCAACTAGTATAAAGCGCCAATGTTAATACCTTTGGCCGCGTTGACGGCCGCTGATTTACGTGCTCTGCCACCACTAAAAACGTACTCCACGTTATTACGTAGTGGTACTAAACCGCTAAACAGGTTAACAGTTTCCTTATCGCCAGCGCGTAGAAAGGCTTAACTAAGCTAAGGATAAAAGGGAGGTCTTTTAAATCGTATATAAAGTTATTAAAGTTCCTTAACGCCTTTTCCTTTAAGCCGTAAGTTTTAGGAGCATTTTTTAAGCTTTGCCAAGTTAAATAAGGTTTTTGGTAACCTTGTGGAGCTTTTTTCTGACACGTAGATCCTTTAGTATTTAAGTTCTTTTTTTAAATTGGACTCAACAGCTTTTTAGATCTTTTTCTATATGCTAATAGTTCAGTTATCAAAGAACTTACGATATTTGCGGAAGGTATGGCAGCTGCGGTCACGTTTTTCGCTGCCGTCTTAATGAACGATATAATGGCCAACGAAGTTGGTAAAGTATCCTTCGGTTAAGTCCTTGTCAACATT
The DNA here is from genome assembly GCA_038502455.1 of Anisogramma anomala. Taxonomy (NCBI): domain Eukaryota; kingdom Fungi; phylum Ascomycota; class Sordariomycetes; order Diaporthales; family Gnomoniaceae; genus Anisogramma; species Anisogramma anomala. The sequence continues at coordinate 28,292,499 of JASMMZ010000001.1, read as the reverse complement.
GTCACCCCAGATGTTACTGTTGTAGTATTTGATAAAGATAGGTCCGAGTGCTTTAAGTGCTCCTTTCCTCTCAAGGTCGGTGATGGTTTCAAAGTGGGCGCTGATGGTATACATCTTGTTGTTTCGTCCTGTATAGGACTTGATGAGGCGTGGAGGGCGAGGGACTTGATATTTTGGCGTAGAGTCGCGTGGGAACTTGGCGATTTACCGAGAGGTTGCGCAACGTGACTTTCTTGGCGCGGCTTGGTGTTTTTGCTTGGAGCAGCAAACTTGACGATCGGCGTGAAATAGGGAGTGAAAAGAGTGAAGTATGGGCTTAGATTTGGTGTGGAGGGTGAGGTCGGAGGTCGTTTGGTGGTAGTAGATGTTTTTTTGGCGTGGGGACTTAGTCCTTTTTCTTGCAGTAGTAGCACCTGCAGTAGTACTAACTCAACCGTTTGCCAACTTGCCGAACTTTGAAACTTCTGACAGTTAATCTCAACGTTTTTCTTTAAGGATCAATAAAGATTTCTTGGTGTTTTTTTTTCAAGTAGCGATACCATTGCTTACTTTCAGATTGCTGTTGGGGACTGACGCAACCCAAAAGTCCTCTCTGTTTTCCCGCCGTTAGGGAATGGCGCAGTACTAATAGAGGCCTTTCACAAGAATCTTTCCTCTACCCTAGCCGCCGTTTGACGTAGAGCGTAACCGGAAAGTAGCTTCTTCTTCTACTTAGCTTATCTATGCTTAACCTAATAGGTAGGCAAGTACTGATCAGTGTTGTTAGGTCTTAGACGTTGCAACGTTGTCGATTCGATTGGTCTTCGAAGTAACAGTAGTATTGTGTAGTCAGATGGTGGATGTATTGTTCAAGGTTTGGCAGACCGCTAGCCGGTCTGCACTGTAATTTGTATGGCTAAGTGCTTGGCCCGTGCCCTCAAGTGAAATTAAGCGTACTGCACTAGACTTACACCCAATGCGATAAGTCTGCATAAAGCAATACACTTGCAGTACGGTCAACTTTACTGTAAGTAAAGTTGACCTACTGCACTGCATGTAATACTATTCCAATACCGATAGTAATTTGTACCGACTCAAGGAGGTTATTCGAATACCTTTTTCAAACTCGGAACCATTAGTGAAAAACTCTTTATGATCGACGTAATAGCATTCCGCAAAGCTTACAAAGAGAAGATCAAGGAGTTCTAGCAGATTAATAGAAAAAAAATCCTATTAATACTATAATAAAGATATCACCGATAAAGGCTCATAAAAGGTTTATGAATAGCAATAAGCTAATTATACTCATTAAGGCCTACGTTAATAGGTCGCCTCATAAGGTTAAATTACGTAGGGATAGCGGCTAGAGATATATTAATAAATTGAAAAACTATTAAGAGACTAATAATAGCGACTCATTTGATTAACACAGAGAAAGTAAAGACTTATATAGGTTTGTATCGGAAAAATATTTCATTAAAGTCAATAAAATCGGACCTCGGAGCCATAGAGAAATTGACTGCAATTGAGGTTAATTTAAGTGTAAATGGGTGTAATTCGATACGAAGGTTAATTGAACTTAATAAAGGTTGAGCCAGTTGATGAGGTCGCAATTTAGCACTTATCGGAAAATATTAGTCTACCACACCAGCGTACGCCTACGAATTAAAAAGCCGCTAGTATTGAAATAGTAGTATTTACAATGTAATAGGTCAACTTTACTTACAGTAAAGTTAACTATACTAACTGCAAATTTAGCGTATTATTTTGTGCGCGCCTACTGTATTGGCTGTAAAGAAAATATAATATATGCACACTTTATATTAGGGCACGTGCTAAGCAATTAGCCATATAAACCAATATGTAGACCGGTTAGCAGTCTACCAAACCTAGAATAATACATCTACTACCTGACTACTGAAATACTACTGTTACTTCGACCAATTGAATCGATAACATTGTAACATCCAAAGCTCCACCAACACTATCTTTTATTACCAGAAGGCCTTTTATAATCTATTGATTACGGCATGAACATAACATTTCATAAAAAATGACTTCAAACGACTAAATGAAAGGTATAAGTGATAAATAAGAAACTTATACCGAGGGATTAATATAGTTCCGATTAAATTATCGAAGGCTAAGCTAATATTCTTTACGAATGAATTATTTATAAATAACACCGATTTGTTTTTACAAAAAAGCCTTCTAATAACACTCGTTAATAAAAATAGGCGGGAGAGTTAATTTAGTGTTATCGATTATCTGAATTATTATACTTTTCTTAAATGTTAAACAATTATATGAAACGTATTAAATTTAAAGGTTTACTGAAAAAAAACAGGCTTCAATATAGGTATAGCATTATGGAAAACATGTAACGTTATTATTTGACAGCTACAAATCCCTCCGATCCTGGTGGTAATTTATATTGATTCGAAAAGCTCATTTGGATACCTTTCGAATCTTGTAACCACTAGAAAAAAACGCCTAATAATCGACGTGATAACACTTCACGAAGCCTCAGAAGGCGGGGAGATTCAGAAGCTCGGGTGAATTGACAGGAAAGATAATTCTATTAACGTTATAATGAAAACGTCGCCAAATAAAGCTTTTAAGAGGTTGGTGGATAATAATGGGCTAACTATACATATCGAGAGTTACGTTAACAGGCTGCCCGGTAAATCCAAATTATGTAACAGCGATTAAGGATGTGTTAAGGAATTGGAAAATTGCTAGGAGAATAAAGATAGCGACTTGTTTAAGTCGTATAACTAGGTTTATAAAAACCTATGGGGGGGAAAACATTGTAGGAATTAATAGAGTCGGACTTCAGAGCCATAAAGAAATTAACGGCAATTGGAGTTAATTTGAGTGAAAATGGGTACAATTCAAGGTGGAAGTCATTCGAAATTAATAAGGGTTTAGTAAATTAACGATATCTTAATTTAGCATATACCAAAAAAGATTAGTTAACCATATTAACGTACACGTATAAATTAAAAAGTAGCTAGCGTTGAAATAGTAGTAATTGTAATATAGTATGTTAGCTTTACTTAAAGTAAAGTTAACTATACTAACTGCAAGTTAAGTATATTGTTTTGTATAGGTATACTGTATTGGCTAAAAGTTTAATACATAATATACCCGCTTCATACTAGGGCACAGGATACTTAAATAACTATAAAAATTACTGTACAAACCGGCTAGAGGTTTGCCAAACCTAAAACAGTATATCAACTATTTGAACACGCAATACTACTGTTACTTCGACTAATCAAATCGATAACGTTGAAACATCTAAAGCCCTACCAATAGGTTTCTTATAAAAAGATTTATTTAATTCATTTTTCAATGCGATTTTGACCTAAATATTCTTAACGTTACGATTTTCGAATCAAAAATAGTTTATAAAGTCAACGTATAAACCACAAATAAGCCTTATGAAAAGTGAGGATGAATCGTTTCAAAATATAGTAATGAAAACACGAATTGAATGTTTAGGTTCTTGAAAACAATTAAAAAGAATAGTTAACGTATATTAGTAATATATAAATAGTAAATTACATAATAGTTATTAATACAAAGTTCACCATTGATAACTGTAATATTACTGAAATTGATATGTAATTTCATACCAATTCATAAAAGATTACTTTATAACGGTTCTTTTAAAACCTAGGTGGAAGTCATGTATTCGAAATATATAAATACTATATTAAAATATTGAATTTATTAGTAAAAACAGGTGTTTATTAGTTTTCAGCTTATTAGTTGCACTTCAAGTTTCAAATAGGTATAAAATATGGAATTTACGATATATAGGAAATAATTTTATAAAATAATAGAAAGTTTGGTTTAATAAGCATTAAACCAAACGATATACGTATCGCTAAAATTAATTCCTTTATAGTAGTAAAGCAAAGTATAATTCAGGATTTAAAGTTTTGAAATTACAAACCTATTTGAACTTGGGCTAATAGTAAACACCTGTAATTCAATAGATATGTTTGGATAGTAGTATTTGCAGTGCAGCAGGTCAACTTTACTATAATCAAAGTTTATTATACTAACTGCAAGTTGAGTATATTATTTTGTATGTACCTACTGTATTGGTTGCAAGTTGAGTATAGTATGCACTCACTTTACCCTAGGGCACAAGCCAAGCAATTAGCATTGCAAATTACTGTATAGACCGACTAGTGGTCTGTCAAACCTAAAACAATTCATTTATCACTTGACCATGCAATACTACTGTTACTTCGACTAATCGAATCAACAACGTTGTAACTTCTAAAGCAATACAAACATTGATTAGTGCTTTTAGGTTAAGCATAGATAAGCTAAGTAGAAGAAAAGGCTACTTTCCGGTGACGATTTACGTTAAATTATGGTTAAAGTAAAAGAAATACTTTTGCAAAAGGCTCTTACTAAGTACGGCGGTTATTATATCAGTAAGAAAAGAAGACTTTGAGGTTGCGGCGATTGTTACATTCATTTGTACGTAACAATGGTTTCTTTATTGAAATTATCAAGATATTTTTACGGTTTTTTTAACAAAAAAATAACGTTCAAATTAACTGTTCAAAGTCTTAAAGTTCGGCAAGTTGGCAAAAGTCTAAGTTAGTATAACTTCGGGTATTACTACTGCAAAAAAAATCAAATCCTACGGCTAAATAATAAATAACCTTCAATCTTTATTTAACATAATAAATAACCTTAGACTTTACCCTTTATGCTAAACCTTTGCCTCTGATTAAATCTTTTTACTTCCCCTATTCTAATTAAATCGTTAAGATCGCTACTTCGAGAGAAAACACCAAGAATTGCCAACTTGCGCTGAAAAAGTCACGTCGCGCGATCTAACGCCAAGTTGCTAAGTTTCCACGTAACTTCATACCAAAAACACCAAGTCCCTCGTCTAATAAGTTATACACTACCCAAAACCTTAAGATAATACCATCCCAAAACTTATTAAGGGCAATCGAAGTCCTTGGATCCGTTTTTTCTAAGCAATATAATAAATACCTATAAGGTTAAAATGTTGACAAAAACTTAACGAAATTTTTTTTTAGTTAACTTTATCGGATATTACATCGTCGAATACGACGATAGTAAAAACTCTAACCGCTATTTTCTTAGGTATCGCGAGTTATTTGACGATTCGACAACGAATATGAAAAAAACATTTTAAAAGACCGTTAAGTTTATATTTAAATCCGAACTTCAACAACAAGGGTTATAAATATTAAAATAAAGTTCTACTCGACTGGAAACAACTCTTTTCGAATTATCTTAACTTAAGAAATACCTTTAACTTCTATGCTTTAAAAGAAATGATATGAAAGAGTCTTAATGCCCTTATACGCTTTTTAAAGAACTTTTAAACCCCTAATCAAGTTGAGTTTTTTTACGTATTAACAATGAAAAACTTGTTAATTTATTTGGAAATCCAGTACCTTTACGTAATAACGCGAAGTATAGCCTTAGTAGCGACAGAGAAAGTAAAGCAACGGCTGCTAACGCGGTAAAAAGAATTAAAGTTGGCGCTTTATATAAGTTAACTAAGTAAATTTGTCAAGTCTTTTAAAACCTCGAAGATATTATTACCACTCAACCCTTTAATTAATATCTCCAAACCCATTCACAACACTTTTATGGTAGATTCTACTATATAAGTAAGTGTATTACAGGTTTTACCACAGGACTTTACCCCTTAAGCCAAGCGATTGGCAGTTACCCTTAACACCACATTTTAAAGGAAATAAGGGTTGAACTGCCAGGAAATAACAATGAAAAACAAGATAATGATCTAGAATTACCCCTAAAATCTTTCCAAATAATTAAAATTGAATACAAACCTTTTACAGACTTTGTCAAAATTTGAAACAATTTGAAAACGTATGACAGGAAGCCCTATAACCTCTTCGACATAAAAATAATACCCCTTTTAAATATTTGCAAGTAAATAAAGGTACCTTCTTTTGGTTTTCACTTACTATTTCCTAAAATCCTTATCAGGTACGCCGAAAACTACTACTTACCTTTGCTAACGCAAACAACGACCTTTCGCAAAGTTTATGATAATATAAAAAGCTACTTCAAATATAACGTTTACTTTACCTAATACTATACGGATTGGGTCACTAAGAAGTCAATCACGATAATGTCGAAGAAAAGAGAGGGAAAAAGTCCATATCTATACTAAACTAGATGCTTGATAAATGAATATCATGTTAACAAATTGTAGTGAAAGTCTATGTTAACAAAGTCATACTTCATATACAGATACATAATAAGGGCATTGAAGGGTTTCAATACGCCTTACCGCGCCTAAATTCTACATGTGAGGGTCTTTTCAGCCATTTACGCTCCTCGTTTACAACTTTAATAACGCGTATACCAAAATTCGTTTAATATATACCCCTGAGCTTGTAATTTACATAACGTAAATGAAAAATAACTTATAATATTTAATTACATTAACCATAAATACGGTTATAAATGCCCTTAAAGTCTAAGATCTATACTCACGGCCCTAGATTAAAAATGATAATTATGTTGGCACTAATAAGGTTAGGATTTTAATAGACCTGTTAACCATAAAAACTATCGTCTTAATAGTGGTAAGACATATTAGATTTATAGTAAGTTTAACTATTAATTAATTTGCTACTCTTGCGTTGAGCGTAATGATAAAAAGGTAATATATTACATCCAATACCCTACTACTGTTAAACAGTATAACTTAAATTAAATTACAAACTTTGAAGGCGACAAACTAATTAATGGCGATAATAACCCTAAGAAAATCAAATAGTATAAAAATACAGTCCTCAATACGGCTTAATAACTAACTGACTACGCCTTTCTGTACCTTTCAGGTGTTAAAAACATTTACCTTAACCTTAATTAAACCCTTAACCACTTATATACCTTTAACCTTCTCGATCGTTACACGGACCACACGTTTTAAGATATTATACCAGACATAGGGATAGCAAGAGACTTAACAGAAGGCTATTCGCAATACATTCCATTATGGAGAGAAAACATTGTGACAACTAAAATCAATCGTTACGATATTAATAGTGCACAAATTAGATTCGGATTGGCTGAATATTTATTGTTATTAGGGATAATGGTAATTTAAACTATTATAAAACTAATTACATTTTATATCCCTAAATCTCTCACACGGTTTCTTTTGTACTCAAAGGATATAAAAACTTTCATCGTTAATATTAACATCAATGCCGACGAGTTAGTTAAAAACAGCCAAAGGTTTCCCTTCTACATTAGGTAAGGGCATTTATGGTTTCATTTTCAAAGCTTAAAGATAATGTTATTAAACCTAATAAAGTTAGAAATACATTAATTATACTGGAGTTTTAACTATACAGCTGTTAATAAGCTATATAAAGTTTTAAAGTCCGCAAAAAATAAAGATGAGGAATACTTTTCGATAAAACTCATCGAAATTTTTATCAGTACGACTAAAAAAATACCTAACCTCCTGGAAAATTTAAATTTACAATGAAAATCTATAAAAACTTTCATTACGAAATTTCTATGAATATTCTTTACTTGAATAATAAGACTATCTTTTATATCGTTAACTCTGTAACCTCTTTTTACAAAGTCAAGTTTTTAAAGTCCCTTTCAACAAGGTATACGTGGAAAACGCTAAGAATGTTATAGATTAACACGTATTTGGGCCCACTTAATGTCGTTGTCCACAATATCGACATCAACTTTAGGACGACGGAATTTCAAAAATAGGCTAATATAATAGGTATTTAATATAAATCAGTGCCTATAAAGACCTATTAAAGTATCGTAAAGTTTAAGAAGGCATACGCATTACTTTACCGAGCGTACAATATTCTTACATTGGAGATTGGAAGTTTTACAGATCTAAAGGCACGCCTTTAGATAGCGGTAAAGGGCCTAAACGATATTATGGGCTCGGACCGCCTAATAATAGTGTTACTAGTCTTTGGAGCGTACCTATACCTGACGAGTGAATCTTTACCATTAATAAATACCTAGAAACGAGCTATAGCCTACGGCAAAGCACCAAAGGAATTGCGGAAGGAATTGTCACACTGTTAAGTTAATAACACCTTTAACACCAGGAACGGCCTCACGATTATCGACGTGTTTACTTCACCGTTATAAAGTAAAATCCTCGTGTAACAAAATCTGAATAAATGAAAAAGCCTATATAAAACCTTAAATATAGTCAATTTTAAAGTAATTATTAAAACTGTTAACGGCTTTATAAACTTTAGTATCACTTAAATCAAGCCCTATACTAGGGAAATTAACAATAGAAATATTGAAGTTAAAGAATCGAATTAACACTAATCTCTTCAATACATTATCAATAAGCCGATAGAACGCTGCCGACACGAATATTCCCTGAAAAAAATAGAAACGATAAAAAAGAGGAATATATACCAGGCCGTATTTACAATACTAATTAGATAAGTGGGAAAAAGAAAGAAAACAAAAACTTGGTATTGAAGCTTCAAACCTAATATATTATTAAAACTTCCTACAAACCTTTTCCAAAAATAAACAGGGTTGAGATTAATGGCTTACTAATTCGAAAAGTCGTATAATTCGTACCGAAAGTCGACTTTAACCCCTAAAACTCAAATATTACGATTTTTAAGTTAAGAATTATCTACGAGGTTAAAGGAAAAATCACGGGACGGTCGTATGAAAAGTCATATTTAATCGTCTAAAGATACGGCAATAAAGGTAAAGTCTAAATCTTTACGTAATTATTAATTATTGAGAAATTAATTAACGCTTAATAATCGCCTTAGCAATAAGTTTATGAGTCAAAACTAAAGGTAAGTTTACATTTAGTAGCCGAGATATGACGTAAACATATACGTAGTTAGCAGCCGATTTATAACAGATTATACTACTAGAATTACCATAGGAACTACGTGTTCTTTACACTCCAAAAATATTAATACAATATATTAAGCCGTTATATGGACTAACTAAAGTAAATATTTATTAATTACTAACCTATTAATCGCATTTCAAATTATGACTAAGTATAAAGTCTTTAATATACGATCCGTATTTACTAATAGATTAAGACAAAGACTTTGCCCTAGTAGTTATACTAACTAAAGATACACTTTTCGTTGAAACGACTAGCTTTATAACATCGGAATAGCAGGCGATTAAAGACTCTAAATTTCGGAACTATAAGCCGATCACAACGTTAATGACGGGCAATCAACTTAACTTTAACGGATTGTCAATCCGCATATTTAGTATTAATACCGTCTTTAGCTTTCGCTAAAAGGGTTAAGGTGTTGAATTAACTACAATAGATAAGATTAAAGTAACCAAAGCTTAACTATACTTGAAATAACGTACCCGTAACAGTTATATTACCACCTTATATTAACTGGATGTATTCTACGACCTATTCATTACGATATGGGCATAACACCTAATAAATAAAGACTTTCACTGGCTAAATAAGAAGTTTAAATGGTAGATATGGAATTTAAATCGAGGGATTAATATGGTTCAAATCGACTTGTTGAAGGCTAAATTAATAATTTTTATAAATATTTCCTTTCTAAACAATACCAACCTTTCTTTATAAATAGGATTTATAATAATCTCTATTGATAAAGGTAGGCAGAAAAAGTAGTTTAATGTTATTGGAAGCCTAATTCATCAAACATTTGTTAAATATAAAAGTATTATACAAAGCGTATTAGCTTTAAAAGTTTATGGTATAATGAAAGACTTGAATATGGGAATAATATTGTGGGAAGCTTTTAAATTAATTATCACGCAGCTGAAAATTTCTTCTATCCCGGTAGTGATTTATACTAACTCAAGAAACCTATTCGAATACCTTTTGAAGCTTGGAACCACTATCTAGAAACGCCTGATAACCAATGAAATAACATTTCGCGAAGCCTATAAAGGCAGAGAAATTAAAAAGTTTTGGTAGAGTAACGGGAAAGATAATTCTACTAACGCTATGACGAAGTTATCACTAAACAAGGCCCTTAAGAGGTTTGTAAATAGCAACAGGCTATTTATATGTATTAGGGGCTACGTTAATAGGCCACAAGGCAAGGCAAGATAACATAACGGCGGTTAGAGATGAGTTAGCTAACTGGAAGATTACAAGGGAACTAACGATAGCAACTTATTTGATTAATATAGTTGAAAAGTTTATATAAACCTATAGAGGAAGAACTTTTTATAGGAAGCGATAAAGTCGAGCTTCGTACATCTTCGACCTAATATCAACTTTCTTGGCATGAGTGAACGGACTTCCTTGTTAAGGAGGGTAGGAAGCTTACACTATAAACCTTAACAGTACCCACTTCCGAGAAAAATTTCAAGTCCAGTCGCTCTTAACACCATTACTTCATATGCATCTTTTTCCACCACAACATCTCTAATCGGCTTTATCACCACCTGAATATTTTCCGGCAACGCTTTTTTGTCTATTAATATCGTCGGCAGCCTGGCTTACTACTCGCGTAGTGGTGTATTCAGAGAATAGCCTTTATAACCAATGATTCCGTCCCTCATTACTTGTGTTTACATAGCCCCTTAGATTTAAACTTGTACTACAACTGTAATACAAGTTTTATTCTTTTTGAGCCTTAAGGTATTAGAGAAAAACCTTTATTATAAACGCTCGCACTTAAAAATTTTATTTATTTATCTTAGAGCTGTCGCCACTTATACCGACACCCTGTCCGCCTAACAAGGCTTTCGACTATACTTTCAATACCTTTAGCTATCTACAAAAGACTTTTTCGGCATATCACCCGCTTAGTAGTGTACCATTTTTATGATTTTTTTACAATTTTTAGTCCTACAGTCCATGGTAAAAAGGTAGCTCGGGTCGTGATTTTTTTTACAGAATTATAAAGTATATTCTTTACCGAGTTGCGAAGCATATCTTCCCTACCGCTACGGACTTTCAACCAAGATATATGTGTTTTATACGTTCTTTACTCTCTTAGGGCTATTAGATCCTCGATACGAGTAGGTGTCGAGTGGAGTTTAAGATGGCCGTATAGTACAGCCCAGTCAAAACTATAATTTTCACTTCTTTATGTGTTTTAAAACTATAGGTTACCTTAAGGCCTTGATTAAAAGGCTAGCTTAAAGTCTGGTTTCCTATTAAAAGGTTCTACTTGATATTTTATTTTATAGGCAAAGGTTATTTTTTCTATGTTATAGATATAAAGGTTGAAAACTAATATTCAATACCTCTAGTGGTAGGTATACTCTTTCGGTGTGAACACCAGGAGAAAATCTTTACGAATACGATCCACATTCGTTAGCGGAAAAGGTTTCTTTAGGAATCGGGGACCTATATAGTTAATATAAGGCGCCTTCGGCAAGCATTCAATAGTATATATAACGTAACGGTTCGGAAATTGGCCATAAGTATAAAGAATATGTATTTTAGTTTTTATACGTGTGTTATAAGAAATAGTGTGACTTGTTTAACAAGGTTAAAGGGTATAACTTAAAAATAGGGAACTGAATAGTATAGTAGTTGTATAAGGTAAGGACTGCAGGTTGCGAGCTTTCCCGCTAGTATATGTATGTATTTTCACATTGGAGAGGATCACACTATACGAGTTATATAGTGGGCACTGCCCGGTGATAGTGAATCTCAAAAAAAAAAAAAAAAAAGTCAAACTTCGAAGCCGTAAAGCAATTGACGGCAATTTGGGTTAATTTAAGTAGAAATGTGAGTAATTTGATAGAAAGTTTTATTAAAACAAACAGTAGTCAAGCTAGTTAATAAGATCGCAATTTAACGCTTACCAGAAAATATTAATTAACTATACTATCCTATACGCATAAACTAAAAATCCGCCAGTATTGAAATAGTAGTATTTACAATGGAATAGATTAACTTTACTGTAAGTAAAGTTGACTATACTAACTGTAAATTAAGTGTATTGTTTTTTGTAGGCCTACTGTATTAGCTGAAAATTGAGTACAGTATACGCCCACTTCACACTAAGGTATGGACCAAGCAATTAGCCATATAAATTACTGTGCAGACTGGCTAGCAGTCTGCCAAACCTAAAACAATGTATCCACCACTTGACCATATAATACTATTGTTACTTTGACCAATCGAATCAACAACTTTGCAACGTCTATAACCCTACCAACATGATCGTTAATTTATATATATGGTGTTTGTCAGAATAGTAGTATTTTCAATGCAGTAAGTCAACTTTACTCACAGTAAAGTTGACTACACTGACTGCAAGTTGAGTGTATTGTTTTGTGGTTCTACTGTATTGATTGCAAGTCAAGTACAGTATGAACCCACTTCACACTAGGGCATAGGCAAATCAATTGGCCATATAAATTACTGCCCAAGCCGGCTAGCGGTCTTCCAAACCTAGAACAATACATCTAACATCTAACTACGCAATATTATTGTTACTTCGACCAATCGAATCCACAACATAACAACGTCCAAAGCACTAACAACACTAATTAGTACTTATGCGGTTAAACAAAAATAAGCTAAGTAAAAGAAAAGGCTACTTTCTAGTTATACTCTACGGTAACAAACAGCCGCTAAGGTAAAGGAAAGATTCTTTCAAAGGGCTTCTATTAATATTACGCTAGTCCACAACGGTAAGAAAATAGAGAATATTTTTGAGTTAAGTCAATCCACAACGGCAATCTGGAAGTAAACGAAGGTATCGATATGGAAAACTCCAAGAAAATTTTACCAAACATCCTTCGTAAAAAGCGTTTAAATTAACCGCTAAAAGTCTCAAATAGGCAAGTTAACAAACGGCTAAGTTAGTACTATTGTAAATGCTACTACTACAAAAATAACTAAGTCTCACAGCCTACAATTTTCAATCTTCGCCCTTTACCAATAACAACAACTGACCTCCGATTTTACCCTCAACTCCAAGCTTTTCCTCTACATAATTATTTTTAATACCCTTAAATTAATTAAATCACTAAGTTCTCTGACCTAAGAGAAAACAACAAGAAACACCAAGTCTCGTCAAAAAAGCCACGCCGCGCGATTTAACGCCAAGTCGTCAAGTTTCTACGCGACTTTACGATAAAACACTAAGTTTCTACGTCTCAAGTTACCAAGCCTCTCGCCTACCAAACCCTACACAGGCCAAAACTTTAAGATAAATACCTCTAGAGCTTCCTTTAAAGACATTACCAATCCCGAAAGGAAAAAAAGAACCAAAGCCCTCGAAACTTCTTTTACTAAGCATTACGACGAAAATCTTTAGGAGTAAAATATCGATAAAAACTCGACGGAAAGTATCTTACCAACTTTATCAGCTATTATATAGTGGAACACAATAAAAGTAAAGATTATAACCGTACCATCCGTAAATATCGCAATATATTCGACGAATAAACTATTAACATGTAAAAGGCAATTGAAAAAGGACTTATATCGAGACTTTAATCAAAACTTGAAAAACCAGGGATTTACGTTTCAATATAAGGTATTAAAAAGTTAATATAAACTATTTTCGACTAAATCTAACTTAAAAAATACCTTTAATACCCACGACCTAGGGAAAAGGGTGTTAAAAAAACCTAACTCTCTTACATACGATCATGGGGACCTCTCCTTTACCCTTAGCTAAGTTAAGCCTTTTTACGCGTTAAAAATAAGAAACCTATTAATTTGATCGGCAGCTTAGTCCCTTTACATAATTACGTGGAGTTCTCTCTTAACGGAAAAAAGGCGCGTAAAGTAAAAACCGCTAATGCCATTAGGGGAATTAACATTAACGCTATATACTAGTTAATGAAGCAAAACCGTTCAGTTTTTCAAAACCCTCAAGCCCCTATTACCTCTCAGCTCTTTAATCGCTAAATACCCTAAAAGCCTTCCCATGGAAAGTTTAACTATACGAGTAAGCCTACTACAAGTCTTACTATAGGACTTTACTCCTTAGGATAAGCGATCAGCAATTACCCTAAATACTATACTTCGAAAACTTTTAGGTCTAAAACTCCTAAGAAATACTGTTCATAAATACAGGGATAACTATCGCGATCTACCCCCAAGACCAGTTATAATAGTAAATATTAATTACAAACTTTTTACGGACTTCACCAAAATCTGGAACAACGTAGAAAAGTATAAAAGAAAGCCTTAGAACTTCTTCAATATGATGATAATACTATTTTTAAATATCTGCAAGTAAATAGAGATTCACCCTCCTAGTTTTCACTTATTATTTCCTAAAATCTTCACAAGGTATGTTGAGGACTATTACCCAATCTTTCTAACCCAAACAACCACCTTTCGTGAAATTTACGATAACATGAAAAGTTACTTCGAACAAGATGTTCACCTTACCCAATACTACACAAATTAGGCTATCACGAGGTAAACCACAATAATACGAAGAAGAAAAGGGAGAAAACACCAATAAATATATTAAATCAGATATTCGACAAACTAATATTATATTAGAAAGTAATAGAGAAATCCTACGCTAGCGAAACCGCACTTTACGAGTAGTTATGGGTAGCAATTACAGGCGTTAACAAGTTTGAATACGTTTTACAACGCTTAGATATCACCTATAAAGGGGGTTTTAACCAATTATGATCTTCGATCGCAACTGGAACAATACGTACACCAAACTCGCTTGATATATACCCCTAAACTAGCAACTTCTCTAATGTAAAAGAAAATAACTATATGGTAGTTAATTACGTTGACTGCAAATACATTTTTAAACGCCTTTAACTTTCAACAACCTTAGACTAAAGTCAACAACCCCATTAACGATAATAGAGCTAAATTTCCAACAGACCAATCAATCTTAAAAATAATTATCGTAATAATGACGAAAGATATTGAATTTGTGGTAAATATATCTATTAGTTTACTCGTTACCATCATGGCGAACGTAATAAAGAAAAGGTATTGTATTACATTCAGTATCCCACTACTTTTAAATAGGATTATTTGAACTAAATCGTAAACTTCGAAGGTGATAAGCCAATTAACAATAATAATTCCATTAAGAAAATTATGTAGACTAAAGATATTACTCTTGACGCAGCTTAGTAATTAGTTGACTATGTCTTTCTAAATCATTTGGGTGGTGATAACCTTCACCTTTACCCTAACCAAGCTCTTAACCCCTTATACACCTTTAATATCCGCGATCGTTACGCGGAATATACATTTTAAGGTATTATGTCAAACATAAGGTCAATAAATTTCTTAACAACAGGGTACTCCCAATATGTGGTATTACGGAGGGGAATTATTATAGCTTTTAATATTAATTGTTTCGATATTAATAAAGATAACTTTAGCTTCGAACTAGGCGAGCAATTATCGTTACTAGAGATGATGGCAGTTTAAACTATTTTAGGTAGATTACATTTTATATCTTTAAGTCTTCGACCCTTTTCGATTTTCATTTGGAATATATAGAGACCCTTACCATTAACTTTGACGTTAACACCGACGAGATATTTAAAAACAGCCAAAAGCTTTCCCTTGCCTTTAAATCGGGGCACTTATAGTTCTTTGTTTAAGATTCTAAAACAGTGGTATTAAACCTAACGAAGCCGAAAATACGCCAATTACACCGGCTCTTTAATTCATTAGCAGTTAATAGGCTATATAAAGTCCTAAAGTCTCTGGGGTACCAAAATATGGAATATTTTATTTCAAAAGCTCTCAAAAATCTATATTACTACTATTAAATACATGCCTACGTCTCTCGAAGATTTAAGTTTAAATTAAAAGATAGTAAAGACTTTAACTACGATATCTTTATTAGTATATTTTACTTAGATAATAAGTCTATTTTTCACTTTGTTAACTTTGCAACCTTTTTTTATGGAACCAAGTTTTTAAAGTCTTTTTAGGAAAAAAATACGTAGGAAACGCTAAGGATACTATATATCAACACGTACTTGGGTCCACTTAACGTCTTCGTTTACAATACCAGCAATAACTTTACGGCGGTAATGTTTTACGAAAATTCCAAAATATTGGGTATCCAATATAAACAAGTATTCATAAAGGCTTACTAAAGTATTAAAAAGGTAAAAAGGGTACATGCCATATTTCTCCGAATGCATAACATTCTTTCGCTGTAAATTAAAAGCTTTACGGATCCGAATATATGCCTTTACATAGAGGTAAAGGGTTTGAACGATGTCATAGGCCTTAACTGTATAATGTCAACGCTACTGGTCTTTCAAGCGTACCTACGCCAAAAAATTAAATCTCCTCCATTAATGAATACCCAAAATCAAGTTGTAACTTACGGGAAAGCTTTAAAGAAACCATGGAAGGAATCAGCACGCTGTCAAGTTAACTATACCCTTAATATTAGGAATAACCCTACAATAATCGACGTAATTACTCTGTCTTTATAAAGTAAAGTCTTTATATAGCAGGAGCCGGGTAAATGGAAAATTCGATACAATATCTTAAGTATCGCTAATTTTAAAGTAGTTATTAAAACTCTTAACAGTCTTTTAACTTTCCGTACCACCTAGTTTATACCTTATATTAAGTCTACTAACGATAATAAATCTTAAGCTAAGTAACCAAAATAATACGAACCTTTTTGAACTATTATTAATAATCCGACAAAACGCCATCACCGTAAACAACCACGAGAAAAAAATATTAAAAAGAAGGAATATATACCGAGTAATATATACAATAATACTTAAGTAATCAGAGAAAAGAAGATAACGAAAACTTATTATTAAATTTTCGAATACAAGGTACTATTAAAACCTTTGGCAAACCCTTTAAGGAAAGCGAAAAGATCGAGATTAACAGCTTACTTATTTGAGGAGTCGTAATGTTTATGCAGAAGACCAACCTTAACCTCCAAAAACCAAATGCTACAATTTTGAGGTCAAGGATTACTCACGAGGTTAAGGGAAACACTACAAGGCCGCCGCACAAAAAAATACGTCTAATCGTTTAAGGATACGGTTATAAAAACAAATACTAAATCCATATATATATTTAACTATTTACAAAATCATCGAATGTTTAGTAGTCACTTTAGAAATAAGTTTGTTAGCTAAAACTAAAGGCAAATTAACGCTTCATAGCAGAGATATAATATAAGTATACACGCAGTTAACGACGGATTTATAACGAACTGTACTATTGAAATTTCCATAGAAACTACGGTTTAACTATCCTTTAGGAATGTTAATACGATGTATTAAGTTTTTATACGGACTGGTTCAAGCAAACGTCTACTAATTTCTAACTTACCAATCGTACTTTAAATCACAGCAAAGTATAAAGTTTTTAACATACGACTTGTATTTGCTGGTAAAATAAGAAAAAGAATTCGGCCTAATAGGTATACAAATTAATGATAAGCTTTTGATTAAAACGACTGGCTTTATAACGGTAGAATAACAGGCGATTAAGAACTCCAAGTTCTAAAACTGTAATCCGGTTACGAAGTTAATAAAAGTCAGCCAACTTGACTTTAATAAATAATCAATTCGTATAATTGTTATTATTACCGGCCTTATTTTTCTCTAAAAGGGTTAGGGAACTAATTTGGCTGTAATTAATAAAACTAACGTAGCTAAGGCCTAACGGTACCTAAAATAGCGTACTCGTAGCAGCTATTACTATTTTGTACTAACTGGAAGTTTTTTACGACCTATTTATATCGACATAAATATAAGACCTAAAGGATAACGACTTTAAACGCTTAAATAAAAGGCTCGAGTACCAAATACGGAACCAAAACTTAGGAATTCATATAGTTTTAATCGACTTATCCAAAGCCAAGTGAATAATTTTGATGGATGGATCATTTACAAATAACACCAACTTACTTTTACAAATTTTATTCCTAATTACCCTCGTTGATAAAACTGGGTGATAAGACTAGTTTAATATTATCAACCACCTAATTCACTGGAACTCTATCAAATTTAAAAGAATTGCATGAAATGTGCTAACTTTAAATGTCTAATTTATAATAGAGAGCTTTAAGATAGACATAGCATTATGGACAACCCTTAAAGTTATTACCAGATAACTTAATATTCCTCCTATCCCCTTCATAATCTGTATTGACTAGAAAATACTATTCGAATACCTTTTGAAGCTTGGAAACACCAACAAAAAACGCCTAATAATTAACGTTATAACACTCTGTAAAGCCTACAAAGTAAAGAAAACTGAGGAGTTGCGGTGGATTAACGGGAAAGATAATTCCACTAATATCATAACAAAAATATTACTAAATGAAGACCCTAAAAGGTTTTCGGATAACAATAAGCTAACTATACGTATCGTAGGTTACATTAATAAGTCGCTCAGTAAGGCTAAATCACGAAACGGCGCCCAAGGATATGCTAGCGAAATGAAACACTGTTAGGGAATTTACAATAATGATTTGTTTAACTGACAAGACTAAAGTAGAAGTTTACATAGGCTTGTGGCGGAAGAACTTTTCATGGGAGTTAATAAAGTCGAACCTCGAAGCCGTGGAGTGACTGATGGCAATCAGGGTTAATTTTAGTGCAAATAGGTGTCATTCGATATGGAAGTTAGTTGGAATTAACATGGGTCTAGCCAGTTAACGAGGTCGCGGTTCAGCGCTTACCAGAAAGATTGATTAACTACACTGGTATACGCGTAAAAAATAAAAAGCCGCTAGTGTTAGAATAGTAGGATTTTCAGTGTAGTAGGTCAGCTTTACTTGCAATAAAGTTGACTATACTGGATACAAGTTCAGTGTATTGTTTTATAGATCTACTGTATTAAATACAAGTTTACTATAGCATCACTCCACTTAAGAATATGATATAGACCAAGCAATTAGCGATACAAATTATTGCGAAAACCGGCTAGAGGTCTGCCAAACCTAAAACAATACATCTACAATTGGATAATACAATACTACTGTTACTCCAACCAATCGAATCTACAACGTTGCAACTTCTAAAGCCCTACCAACAGTATTAATAATATGAACATAAAATAATTTAACTTGAGTAAAAAAAATAGTAGAAATTAGCTTATTTAATATCAAGAAACTAAGGTTATCAAAGCCTAATAATCGGGAAAAAAGTAAAAAACAAGATTAGTAAAAATCTATAAAACTAACGTTGTTAAAGCCTAATAATACCTGAAATAATGCGTTTATAGCAACTATATCACAATTTGGAAGTAACAGAAGTTATCGTACAACTTATCAATATAAAAGTAAACCAAAATACTAATAATAACGTTTACGATTGTTGGAATAAGTTATTAAAATAGTAAATTAATGATTTAAACCAATAAATTAATACATATTTTATCGATTTGTCTAATATTGGGTTAATGATGTTAACTAACAGCTTGGTTGTTAATAATATTAACTTATTTTTTGGTAGAGCTTTAGACGTTGTAAAGTTATCGATTCGATTGGTCGAAGTAATAGTAGTATTGAATTGATCAAGTGGTGGATGTATTATTCTAGGTTTGGCAAACCGCTAACCGGTTTGTACGGTAATTTGTATGGCTAATTGCTTTGCTCGTGCCCTAGTATAAAGTGAGGCTATACTGTACTTAACCTAAAGTTAAATATAGTAAGCTCAAACCAAAAAATACAATTAACTTGCGGTTAGTATAGTTAACTTTATTATACATAAAGCTCACCCATTACACTATAATTGCTACTATTTTAATGCTGGTGGCTGTTTAGTTTATACTCGTACGTTAGCATGGTTAATAAACCTTTTCTGGTAAACATTAAATTGTGATATCGGTAACTGGTTAGACTCGTGTCAATTTTAATTAACCTCTACATAGAATGACACTTATTCGTACTTAAATTAACTTTCATTGCCGTTAGTTGCCTTACGACTCTGAGGTCCGACTCTATCGACTCCTACATAACAAATTTCTATTACAGGCCCATATAAGCCTCTACTTCAGCCGTCTCAATTAAATAAGTCGCCATCGTTAAGCCTATATCAATCTTCCAATTATCTAATATATATCTCACCACTATTACATAATTTAGATTTACCGGGCGACTTATTAACGTAGGCCTTAATACGTATAATCGATATATTGCTATTTACAACCCTCTTTATGACCTTATTTAATTACGCTTTCCTTATAATATTAATAAGATTATTTTTTTCCGTTAACATATTGGAAAATTTTAATCTTCCTCCCTTCCCAGGCTTCGCGGAGTATTATAATGTCAATTATTAAATGCTTTTAGCTGGTAGTTCCAAGCTTCGAAAGGTATTCTAATAAGCTCCTCGAGTCGTTATAAATTACCACCGGGATAAAAAGAATCTTCAACTACCTAACAATAACATTGAGGATATTTTTTACAATATTATACCTACATTAAAGCCTATTATTATACTCTAACCCTTCAAAGCTAATACCCTCCATATAATCCTTTTACATGGAACGGAAATTTGTAAATTAGACTACCGATAATACTAAATTCATTCTCTCGACTATCCGTATTAACGAGGGTTATCAAAAACGCGATTATAAAAAATAAATCGGTAATTTTTATAAAAGAAAAAACTAATTCGTAAAAATTGTTAACTTAACCTTCGATAAATTTATTAAAATTATATTAATTCTTTGAATTAGGTTACGTATTTGTTACTTAAAACTTTTATTTAGCCAGTTAAAGTTGTTACCTCTCAGGCTTCATACTTATAACGCGATAGATAAATTTACAAAGCCTCCAATTAATATAACGTATGCATATAACTATTACAGGTACTTTGTTTTAGATATTGTTAAATCTTATACATATTAATCTTGTCGATTATAAATAAGTTGATTCACTAACCCTTTTTATGAAAGTTAAAACCCGTATTAACATTAAGCATACAGATTAACGATTCGTTAAAATAAAACTAATTACTTTTTCTTAACGTTATAACTAATTTATAATTCTAAAAATTTAGGGCCTTAATCGCCTACTGTTTTAATACCATGAACCTAGTCGCTTTAACGAAAAAAGTATCGTTAGTTTATATACCTACCAGGCCGAAATCCATTTTTTTAAGTTACTAGTAAATACGGATTATATATTGAAAACTTTATAGCTAACTATAACTTTAAGTGTTATTAGAAGGTTCAAACCCAGTAACCATTTAATATAAATAATCTCTATGAAGGCTTTCTACATTATATTACCGATTTTAAAAAGTAAATGAAATGTAATTCCTTTAGTATTTCAATAATATAATCCGCTATGAATATATTACTAATTACGTGAAAATTTACGTTATATAATAGCTATTAAAAGTAAACTTATCTATAATTTCAATTAGTAAACGTATTACCTAAACGAACATTAAACGTTAGCTGATTTTCTTAATCGTTAGCGATTATATAAGGATTCAATCTTTACATTTATAATTATATCCTTAAGTTATTAAATGTGATGTTTTATACGGTTGCCTCGTAATCTTACTTTTAACCTTATAAATAATACTCGACTTAAAAATCGTAACATTTATCTTTTAAAGGTTAAAGTCAGCTTTTGATACGAATTATACAATTTCTCAAGTTAATAAACCGTTAATATTTTTTCCCATTTCCTTAAAAGATTTTTCGAAAGTTTTGATAATAGCTTATACTCGAAACTTCAATACCAAATCTTTGTTATTTTTTATTTTTTTTCCTTACCTAAATAATATTATAAATACAACCTGGGATATACTCCTAATTTCTAAAATTTCTTTTTTTAGAAGGTCGTTTACGCTAATAGAGTTCCATCCACGCATTCATTATAGGTAAATGAGGCTTATTTTAATCTGGTTGCTTAATTTAAAGGTCTTTACAGTTAGTAGCTTTAATATATATTTTAACTTAAGTCGTGCAAAACATTATAAGGTTATTAATAGTTTTAATGATTATTTTCAATTTAGCGTTACTTAAGGTCGTATATAAGCTCTTTTATTCATCTAGTTTCCATTATACGAGAAATTTACTTTAAAACAATATCGTAAGTACATCAATTATTATAAGAACGTTCCTAGTATTAAGGGTATCGTTAATTTAGTAATATGCTAATTCCTTTCGCAATTCCTTTAATATTTTGTTGTAGGTCGTAACCCGTTTCTAAGTACTTGTTAATGGCGAAAATTCACTTATTAAGCGTGGATACGCTTTAAAGATTAACATTGTTAACATTAGGCTATAAATTCTTATATTATCATTTATACCTTTTATCATTATTTAACAACTTTTCGATGAAACCGTTTAACTTTTAATCTTCAACGTAAGAATTTTATACCTTTGGAGAAGTAATATATGTACCCTTTTAATCTTTTTCATACGTTCATAAGTCTTTATAAGCACCTATTTTCACCAAATTCCTATTGTCTCAATATTTTCCTAAAATTCCGCCGTCGTAAAGTTAGTGTTAGCATTTTAAACGACGATTTTAAGTAGGCTTTAGTATATGTCAACCCACAATATCCTTAACGTTTTCCACGTATTAGTTACGAAAAAAGACTTCAAAAACTTAGCCCAGTAAGAAAAAGTTACAAAGTTAAGGACATAAATAAAAGGCTTATCATCTATGTAAAATATATTAATAAAACCCTTATAATTAAAATCCTTATTGTTTTAACGTAAATTTAAATCTTTTGGGGAATTTAACATATATTTCATGGTAATAAAAAAGCTTGTCGATAAACATTAAGATAAAATATTTTAGATTTTTTAACTTACAAACTGTATAACTTTATATAGCCTATTGAAAATTTAGTAGTTAAATTAACAATATAATTAACGTATCTTCAACTTCGTCAGATTCAATACTACTACCTTCATATCTTAAAAATCAAAATACATCTATTATAAGTCAAGGGTAAACCTTTAACCGTTTTTAACCAACTTGTCGGTATTAACGTTAACGTTGACGTCGGGTTTTTTTTTATTTGTCAAGTAAAAAAAAGAAAAAAGGAACAACTTCAAAATATAGAACGTAATTAATCTAATGATAATTTAAACTACTGTTGTTCCTAATAGCAATCATTACTCGCATGATTTAAACTTAACTTTAACTTTACCAATATCGTAGTAGTTAATGTCAATAGCTGTAATACATTCCCTTCGCAGTATCACGTATTACAAATAATCTTATATTAAATACCTTATTATCCCTATATCTAGTATAATACTTTAAAACGTATAATCCGCGGTATGATTACGGAGGTTAACGTTATATAAATAGTCAGGGGTTTCATTAGGGTAAATTTAAAGATGTTTACTACATAAACGGTATGGGCAAGCGTAATTGCGAGTTATTACACCGCGTCAGGAACTGTATATTAAAACCACATGATTCACCTAAATGAATTATCGCCATTAACTGGTTTATCGCCTTTCAAATTTACAATTTAAATTAAGTAATTCTATTTAAAAATGGTAAAGTGTTAGAAGCCTTATATTACCTTTTTGTCATTTCGCTTGACGGGAGGGTGATAAGTTAACTAATAGATAAAATTACCTTAAATTTAACATCTTTTACCATTATTACGACGATAGTTCCTATAGTTAATAGGTTAATTCAATTCTAAACTCCATTACTATTAACGTGGTTATTACCTCTAATTTAAAGTCAATATTCTAAACCTTAACCATTAAAAACGCCCGTAACTATATTTGCGATCGTTGTAATAAACTGTCAAAAAATCTTCTTTATTTAAATTGATGAAATTGCCGGCTAAGGGGTATATACCAAACTAGTTTAATATACACGGTATTACAATTACAAACAAGAAATACAAATAGGTAAAAAATCTTTTACAAGTGGCATCTGAACGTTATAAAAAGTATTGAAATATGTTTATACCCTTAACGGCTACCTATACCTATTATCTAAATATTAATTTATCAACATAAACTTTATCTATTACCTATTGACATAACATTTACTTGTCAAATATTTAATTTAGAATATCTATTAGTATTTCCTTCTTTTTTTCCCCCACTATTATCGTAATTTTTCTTATAGTTACCTAATTTCAATGATATTAGGTAAGGTAAATGTCTCATTTAAAATAGCTTTTTATATTATCGTAATATTTGCGGGAAGTAGTTATTCTGGTTAAAATGGTTAGGTAATAATACTTAGAGTGCTTTATAAAAATGTTAGGAAACAGTAGGTAAAAACCAAAAACAAAACCTTTATTTACGTATAAATATTTAAAAAGGGCATTATTTTTATATTTAAAAAGTTATAAAGTTGTCTGTCATGCTTTTTTTTCATAGTTTCAAATTTCAATAGAGTTTGTAAAAATTTGCAATTAATATTAATTATATTAATAAATTTTCAGGAGTAAGTTGCGATAGTCATTCCAATCTTTATTAGTGTTTTCTAACAATTTAAGCCTTAATTACATTAAAATACGGTATTAAAGGTAATTAAAAGTCGCTTGGCACAAAAAGTAAAATCTTATAATAAAGCCTATAATTAGTTCGCGCCTATGGGCAAACCTACCATAAAAAGGTTTTTAAAGAGCTTAATGGTTCTAATTAAAAGGCTAAGGGGAAATAGAGACTTAAAGGGTTGGAAAAACTTAACAATTTTACTTAATTAACTGGTAAAAAACGCTGACGTCGATTCCTCTTATCGCGTTGGTAACAATTGCTTGAAATATACTGCTACTATTAAAAACGTATTACGCGCTATTACGTAACGGTGCTGGGATACGAAAAAAGTTAAAAGGTTTTTTATAGTTAACACGTAAAAAATCTTTACTTATCTAAAGGTAAAGTAAAGGTTCCCAAAATTGCATATAAAGGTGTTAATGTTTTTCAATATCTTTTCCCTTAAAGCGTAGGTCTTTAAGACATTTCCTAAGCTAAATTAACTTGAAAGAGGTTTTTACTAATCTGGTCGAACTTTCCATTAACATATATATCCCTCGACGTTTAAGTTTAACCTTTAGTTTAGACTTAATAGTCTTATAAATTTCCTTTCACTTATATATTATTTAGTTATTTAAAAACTAACGATACTTACGAAGAACGCGGTTTGAATCTTGGAATTCATCGTATTTAAGAATATGGTAGCTTACGAAATCGATTAAGTACTCGTTAATTGAATTTTTATTAACGTTTTATTTCTAAATGTTGGAGTTATAATATTTAGCAAAAAGGTATCCAAAAGCTTCAATAGCTTTTTTACTAAAAGGGTTGGTAATAACTTCAAAATGAACGCTAATATTATCCATTTTGACGTTCTAACTTATATAAAATATGTAACGCGTATAGGATAAGATATTTGGAAATCTTAGGCGTAGATACTTGGTATTTTATTTGGCGTAAACTCGCGTGAGAAAGCGATGATTCAACATAAAGTTATATAACGTAGCTTTCTCGAAGCAACTTAACAATTTTTGATATTTACGTTTAAAATTGCGATCTCAAAGATTAAATCAGCGTAGGAAAGAAAATAGTAAAGTAAGGGTAAAGGTTTAATGTACAAAATAAAGTTGAAGTTCGTTATTATAGGTAAAACTCGAAGATCATTTATTATTTTAGCCGTTAAACTTAGTCTTTTCTATAGTAGTAACACCTATAATTGTACTGACTTACCCGTTTACTAACTTACCGAATTTTGAAACTTTAAATAGTTGATTCTAACGTGTTTAAAAATATATATAATGAATTGTTGGTATTTTCTCTTAATTATACCGTTGCTATCTTTAAGATTTCGTAAAAACCTACACAACCTAAAAGTATTCTTCATTGACTACCATAAAAACCGATGCAACCCGTAAAGTCCTTTCGTAAAAATCTATCTTTTACCCTAACCGCCGTTATCAACGTAAAATATAACCGGAAAAAAACTTCTTATTTTACTTAGATTATCTAGATTTAACCTAATAAACACTAATAAGTATTAATAGGGCTTTAGACGTTATAATGTTGTCGATTTGATTAATTGAAGTAACAGTAATATTACATTAGTCAAGTTGTTTTTATATTGTTTTAAGTTTGGAAAACTGCTAGCCGGTTTACACAGAAATTTGTAAGGCCAATTGATTCATATATGCCTAGTATCTATTGTATTTACTCATTCTTTAGTCAATTTTAAAATTTTATACATAATTGATTTATTTCTAAAATTTGATAGCAAGTTCTTATATATGTATATTTACATGGAAAGAAATCGATTTTATTGCCGAATAATTTCAATTTTTACCAATTCTACTCGTCATTTATGAAAATTTACGAAGCCTATTTAAACGTCTTTCTTAGTTCGAAATAATCAACTAATAATATTGGATAATCAAGGTAATAGCCTTTTATAACGCTTACAAAAACAGGGAAGTAAAGAAGTTTCAATAAAACAATGGTAATAATAATGCGGTAAATAAGATAATAAGGGTTTACCAAATAAATCCTTGGAAAGGTTAATGAATATTAATATGTAAATTATATGGATCGAGGTTTACTTTAAAAGGTTACTTGGTAAGATTTAAATATATAACGATGGATATGTTATAAGGCATATGTACTCAGGAAATTTTGAAGGTTTTTGAGCGGTGGATGATACAAACTTTATTGACTGGTAAAGAAACATATATTAAGGGATTAGGATTAAGAATAATAGAGTAATTGTTGCTTGTATGATAAGTGGTAGGAAGTGAAACTATTATATAAATGGTGGAGGGAAAGGTATGAAAAAGTATTTACGTTACTGATTAAGTATTTTATAAAGAATATTAGAATTATAGAACAACGAATCTCTTGTGTTAAAATGAAACATACGTATAGTACAATTAAAATTAACTATATTAATTGTGAGTTTATTGCAGTAGTATATCTAATTCAATATGAAGTACAGATCAAACAACTATTGGTAAAACTTTAAACATTGCAACGTTGTCGATGAGATTGTTCTAAGTAATTGTTATATTATATGATTAAGTGGTGGATGTATTATTTTAGGTTTAGAAAACCACTAAGCGGTTTATGCAGTAATTTGCATAGCTCATTATTTGTCCTATACACTAGTATAAAGAAGGCGCATACTATACTTTACTTACAGTTAATACAATAAGCCTATATAAAATAATACATTTAACCTATCATTATTATAGTTAACTTTACTATGAGTAAAGTTAACCTCTTACACTGTAACTACTACTATTTCAATACTAGCGGCTTTATTTGAATAGTAGTAATTGCAGTGCAGTAGGTCAACTTTACTTACAGTAAAGTTGACTATACTAACTGCAAGTTGAGTGTATTGTTTTGTGTGGGCCTACTGTATTTGACTGCAAGTCAATTACATTATGGCCCCATTTCACACTAGGGTGCGAGCTAAGCCATTGGTCATAAATATTACTACGCAAACCGACTAGCGGTCTGCCAAACCTAGAATAATACATCGACTACTTAACTACTGCAATACTACTATTACTTCGACCAATCGGATCGACAACGTTTAAAGTTCTACCAACAATGATAAGTAATTATTAGGTTGAATACAAATAAGCAAAGTAAAAGAAAAGGCTACTTTCCGGTTACGATTTACGTTAATAACGGTAGCTAAGATAAAGGAAAGATTTTTACGAACGGTTTTTACTACTATGTCAGTCTTTAAGGCAGTACGTAAAAAAGACCTTTAGGCTACACCAGTCTCTACGATAGACCAGAGGTAACGATGGTATCGTTATTGAAAATACCAAGAAATATCTACGGATCTTTTTTTAAAAAGCGTTAAAATTAACCGCTAAAAGTATTAAATCAACAAGTTGGAAAACAGCTAGATTAGTACTACTACATGTACTACTACTATAAAAACGACTAAATCCCACGGCTTATAACTTTTAACCTTCACCCTTTACCAATAATAATGAACGACTTCCAGCCTTACCATTAACTTTGAGCTTCTTTTCAACTTCTCTCTTTTCATTATCCCTACGTTAATATAATTGTTGAGATCACTGCTTTAAGTGAAAACAGAAAGATTCGACAAGTCGCGTTAAAAAAGACACGCCACGAAACTTTACGCCAAAACATTAAGTCCTCACGCCTTAAAATTACTATGTCCTCCGCCTACCAAATCCTACGCCATTTAAACCCTAAAATTACGACCTTCATAAAAACTTCAAAAAGGAATTAAAACCCTCGGATACCTCTTTCCAAAGCAATACGATAAAGATCTTCAGGGGTAAAATATCGAAGAAAACTTAACGGAAAGATTTCTAACCAACTTCGTTGGCTACTATATCATTGACCAAAAAGGCGGCAAAAAAATTAACCGCGGCAACTATGTCTTCCAAAACTTCTGCTGGGTCTTTAACGACGGAACTCTTAACATATAGAAAAATTTTGAGAAAAACTATTAAGTTAAAGTTAAAGGCAAAACTTAAACAACGAGGGATTTACGTATTAGAAAAGAGCTTTACCAAACTGGTAAAACCCCCTTTTAAACTAACCTAACTTAAGGAATGCCCTTAAAACCCACGCCCCTAAAAGAAAACGTGTTAAAAAACCTTAACGCTTTTATATTCGGTTTAGGTGACCTCTACTTTACCTTAAGCTAAGTTAAATCTCTTTATATGATGACTATAAGAAACATGTTTACCTGTTTGGTAGTACAATCCCTTTACATAATAGTACGTAATACGCCCTTAGTGGAGGTAAAGCATGCGAAGCAACGGTGACCAATACGGCAAAAGGAATTAACATGAGCGCTTTATAACAGTTAATTAAACAAAATCGTCAAGTTCTTTAAAAATTTAAAGCCCTTAACACCCCCTAACACTTTAATAAAAATCGCCAAATCCTTTAAAAATCTTTCCATAGCAGGTTTTTCTATACGCGCGAGCCTACTATAGGTCCTATTACAGGACTTTACCCTTTGAGCTAGGCGACTGGAAATTACCTTTAACACTGTACTTCGAAGGCTCCAAGACTTAATTTGCCAGGAAATGCCAATGAAAACTAGGATAACTATTATGACCTATTCCTAAAACCTGTTATGATAGTTAATATTGATTCAAAGCTTCTCACAAACTTCTCCAAACTCTAAAATGATATAAAAAAGTATAACGGGAAGCTTTATAATCTTTTTAACATAAAGATAATACTCTTTTTAAATATCTGTAAGGAAATAGAGGTTTCTCCTTCTGGTTTTTACTTTTTTTCCCCTAAAATCCTTATAAGGTACGCCAGGGATTACTACCTAACCTTTCTAACCCAAATAATCAACTTTCGTAAAGTTTATGATAATATAAAGAGCTACTGCAAATACGATATCCATCTTACAAAATACTATACTAATTGAGCTACTATGACACAAACCACGATAATAATAATAAAAGGAAATACGAATAGATATGTTAAACTAGATACTTAAGAAGTTAATCTTATACTAACAGGTAATATAGAAAGCTTACTTTGGTAAAGTTATACTTCTCGAGCAGGTACGGGTAACCGTTACGGGTGATAGAGAGTTCGAATACGCTCTATAACGCCTAGATGCCACCTGTAAAATCTTTGTTACTTGGTTGTATTTGTTATTCGCAACTGTGGGTAGGGCTTTAGATGTTGTAACGTTGTTGATTCGATTGGTTGAAGTAACAGTAGTATTGTATAGTTAGATTGTAGATGTATTGTTTTAGGTTTAGCAGACCGCTAGCCAGTCTGCGCAGTAATTTGTATGGTCAATTGCTTGGCCCGTGCCCTGAAGTGAAGTGCAACGTACTGCACTCAATTTATACCAAATGCGGTAAGTCTCCACAAAGCAATACACTTAATTTTCAATTCAGTATAGTCAACTTTACTATAAGTAAAGTTAATCTACTAAACTACATGGAATACTATTTCAACACTAACAGATTTTGAGTTTATACGCGCACGCTAGTGCGACTAACCAATATTTTCCAGTTATCATTAAATTATCTCCCTATTAACTAGCCAAACCCCTATTAATTCTAGTTAACTTCTATACTAAATTTCACCCAATTACATGGAAATTAACCTTAGTTGACCTCAATCGCTCCGTTGCCCCGAGGTCCGAGTTTATCACCTCCTACAAAAATTTCTTTCGCCACAAGTCTTTATAAACCTCTACTTTAACCGTGCCACTTCAACTATGTTACTTAAACAAATCACCATCATTAATCCCCTGGAAATCTTCTAGTTTACCAGTACGTTCCTGTTCGCCGTTACATAATTTGGGCTTTCCGGGCGGCCTATTAACGTAGCCTTCGATACGTATGGCTAGCTTATTACTATTTACAAAACTTGCCAAGACCTTATTTAGTACTACCTTCATTATAGCATCTGCGTGATTATCTTTTCTATTAATTTATCATAACTCCTTAATCTCCCTCTTTTTATAGTCTTTACTAATTGCCATTACGCCGATTATCAGACGTTTTTCGTTGGTGATTCCAAGCTGCGAAAAGTATTCAAAAAAGCTCTTCGAATCGGTATAAATCACTACCAGAATAGGAGAAATCTTCAACTACCTGTAAATAATATTAAGGGTTTCTTTTAATACTATACCTACATTAAAGTCTACCATTATGCCATGAACCTCCAATACCAATACGTTTCGTATAATCCTTTTACACTTAATGGAGGTCTAGTAAATTAAGCTACCGATCATATTAAATTGGTTTTCCCTTTTATCTTCGTTAACAAGGGTTATTGAAAAACTGATTTGTAAGGATAAGTCGGTAATATTTACAAAGAACCCGTTCATCAAAATTATCAACTTGACCTTTAACAGGTCGAATAAAACTATATTAATCCCGCAATCCAAGTTTTGTATTTTCTATGCGAGCCTATTATTCAGCCTGTCAAAGTCTTTATTCGTGAGTTCTTATACTTATATGGCGATAAATAAGTCGTAAAAAGCTTTCGATAAACATTACATAACAATATAACTGCCCTAAGCATGTTGTTCAAAATACAGTTAAGTCCTAGCTTTGTTAATTTTATTAATTGTTGCCAAAAGAGCGCCATAACCCTTTTAACGAAAGCTAAGGCCGACATTAATACCAAATAGACAGATTAATGATTTATTAAAGTAAACTTCGTTATCCTTCATCAACGTTAATACCGGCTAACAATTCTAAAATTTAAAGTTCTTAATTGCTTGCTATTCTATTATTTTAAAGCTAAATGTTCCGACGAAAAGGGTATTGTTAGTTTATATGCCTACAACTCCGAAGTCATCCTCTTACATCACTAGTAAATATGGGTCTCATATTAAAGACGTTATTGTTTGCTGAGAGTTCAAGTACGACTAATAGGTTAGAAACCAATAAACGCCTGCTTTAGCCAATCCATATAGTAGCTTCATACATCGTATTACTGTGCCTAAAAAGTAAATGGGACAGGATTCCTATAATAGTTTTAATCATACGATCCGTTGTAAATCGGTTACTGATTACATTTAGTCTTTCGTTATATTATAGTTATTAAGCGTTAAATTGCCTTTAATATTGGTTAATGAACTTGTTGTCCAAGCGATTACCAAAAGCTAGCTAATTTTTTAAATCTTTGGCGATTATATAAGGATCCAGTTTTTCCCTTTATTATCGTATCCTTAAACGATTAAACAAGATTTTTCATACAGCTGCCCCATGGTTTTTCCTTTAACCTTGTAAATAATCCTCAACTTAAAGATCGTAAAGTTTGGGTTTTAAAGGTTAAATTCGGTCTTTGACACGAATTATACAACCCTTCTAATTAATAAACCGTTAATTTCGACCTTGTTGTTTTCTTCAAAAGGTTTACCGAATATTTTAATTATCTTTTACGCTCGAATCTTTAGTGCTAAGTCTTCGTTATCCTTTTCTTTTCTTTTCTTCTTACCCAAGTAATATTATAGATACAACCCGATGTATATTCCTCTTTTTAATGTTTTTCTTTTTCGGAAATCGTACGCATCAACGACATTTTATCCACTTATCGATAACAAGTGGAGGAGGTTCTTATTAATTTGGTCTTTTGGCTTAAGGGTCTTTATCATCAGTAGCCCTTATATAAGGCCTGACGTGGGTAATTCGAAAAGGTATAGAACTGTTAATAATTTTAATAACCACTTCGAAGTTCTCGATACTCAATATTTTATATAGGCCCTCTTATTTTCTTTTCTCCCATTATACGAGGACTTTAATTTATAATATCAAAGTAAGTACGTCGATTATTACAAGGCCATCTTTAGTAATAAGTGCCCTATTAATTTGGCAGCGTGCCAGTTATTTTTGTAACTTCTTTCAAGCTTTGTAATAAGTCGTAAGACGTTTTTAAGTACTTACCGAGGGCGTAAACTCATTTGTTAGGCGTGGATACTCTCTAAAAATCAATAGCGTTAATACCAAGCCGTTAAAACCCATGATGTTGTTTGAGTCTTTTACTACCATTTATAAACGTACCTCCAGATCCGTAAAGCTTCCAATTACCAACGTAAATATATTATACGTTCGACGAAACAATAAGTTTGCCCTTTTAACCTTTCCAATGCTTTAGTGGACTTTTGCAGGCAATTACTTACACTAAATACTCATTATCTTAGCATTTTCCTAAAACTCCATCACCGTAAATTTGGTGCCGATATCGTGGACGACGACGTCAGGTGGGCCCAGATATATATCAATTTATAGTATTTTTAACGTTTCCCACGTATTTTTTACCGAAAGCGACTTTAGGAATTCGGCTCCATAAAAAAATGTTACAGAGTCAACGACGTAAAAAACAGTCTTGTTATTTAACTGAAATATATTTATAAAAATCTCGTAGTTAAATTCCTTATCGTGTTTTAATGTAAACTTAAATCTCCGGAAGGCTTAGATATACGTTCAATAATGGTGGGAAAGTATTTTCATATATTTTAAAACGAAGTATTCCATATCTTCATGCCCTATGGACTTTAGCATTTTATATAGACTGTTAACGGTTAAATATTGAAATCGCCGGTATAGTTAACATATATCTGGCTCCGTCAAGTTTATCACTACTAATTTCGGGCTTTAAAGATAAAACTATAAGTATCTCTATTTAAAAACAAGTAAAAATCTCTAGCTGTTTTTGACCAGTTCGTTTACAGTAACGTCGACGTTGACGCTAAGAGTCTTTATATTCTTTAAAAAAAGTAGAAAATAGGTAAGATACTTAAGTATATAAAACTTAATTTCTTTCAAAATAGTTCAAACTATCGTTATCCTTCGTAACGATATTTATTCGCTTGGTTTAAAGTTAACTTTGACCTTGTTAGCATCGCGAGGATTGATATCAGTAGCTATAGTGATTTCCCTCCGCAGTTCCAAGTACTGCAAATAGCCTTTTGTTAAGTACATTGTCACCCCTTCATCTAGTATAATACCTTAAAACGTATGGTCCACGTAACGATCATAAAAATTAAAGGTGTGTAAGGGGTTAGAGGTTTGGTTAGGGTAAAAGTAGGGGTTTTTACCACCTAAATGATATAAAAGGGTGTGGTTAACTAGTTATTAAGCCACTTTAAAAGTAATATTTTCGTGTTAATTGATTTATTTAGGGGTATTGACGTCGTTAATTAGCTCGTCGCCTTCGAAGTTTTCGATTTAGTTGAAGTAATCTTATTCGGAATTAATAATGTATTAAATGTTATATACTACCTTTTTATTATTACGTTCTACGGAGGAGTGACGACTTAACTAATAACCAGTTTTACTACAGATTCGACTTTTTACTACTATTACGACGATAGTATTAGCGGTTAACAGGTTCGTCTAAAACTTGGCCTTATTAGCGTTAGCGTGGTTAATGCCTTTAGTTTAGGGCCGAGGTTAAAAGGCTAAACCTTAGGCGTTATAGGCGCCTGTACTTGCGGTTGATGTAATTAACTATCGTAAGGTTTCCTTTATTTACATTAAGAAAGTTGCCGGTTTAGGAGTATATACTAAGCGAGTTTGATATACGCGTTAGTACGGTAACAAGCGAGGAACGCAACTGGCTAAAAAAGCCTTCGAAGGTGGTATTTGGTTGTTGTAAAGCGTATTCAAACTCGCTAACGCCCTTGACTGTTACCTGTA
The DNA here is from genome assembly GCA_038502455.1 of Anisogramma anomala. NCBI lineage: Eukaryota > Fungi > Ascomycota > Sordariomycetes > Diaporthales > Gnomoniaceae > Anisogramma > Anisogramma anomala. The sequence goes on along the minus strand of JASMMZ010000001.1, from coordinate 28,258,416 downwards.
CCTGCTCGCAAAGTGTAACTTCGCCAACGTGAACTTTTCCCATTACTTTCTAATACAGCATTAACTTGTTAAGCATTTAATTGAGAGCGTCCATTGGTATTTTCCCCTCTTTCTTTTTTGCTATTATTTAAATTTACCGCTTTGTGACCCAATTTGTGTAATATTATACTTGGTGGACGTCGTATTCGAAGTGACCCTTTATGCTATCATAAATTTCGCGAAACGTGATAGCTTTAGTAAGAAAGGTTAGGTAATAGTTCTTGGTGTATCCTATAAAGATTTCGGGAAATAATAAGTAGAAACCTAAAAGTGGAACCTCCATCTACTTACAAATGTTCAAGAAGAGCATTATCTTGGAGTAGAGGAGGTTGTAAAGTTTTTAGTCATATTTCTTTTGCATCGTTTTAAATCTTAGCGAAGTCCGTAAGAAGCTTATAGTCAATATTAACCATATTGACAGGTCTTGAGGGAAAGTCACGATAGTAATCCTAGCCTTAAATGTTGTTTTCTGGCAATTTAAACCTTGAAGGTTTTAAGGCACGGTATAAAGGGTAATTACCAGTCGCCTGACCCAAGGGGTAAAGTTTTGTGATATGACCTATAATAGGCTTTCGAGTATAAGCGAACGTAAATGGGAAAGGGTCTTAAAGAGCTTAGCAACTAAATTGCTATGGGGCGATGGGTACTTGTAGGTTTTGGAGGTCTAACGATTTTGCTCAATTAACTGGTGTAAAGTATCGACTTTAATACCTTTGGTCGTGTTGGCAGCCGCTGCTTCACATGCCCTGCTGCAGCTAAGTGCGTACTTTGCATTGTCATGTAAGTGTACTAAACTACTAAATAGATTAACAGGTTCTTCATCGCCAACGCGTAAAAAGGTTTAACTTAGCTAAGGAGGGTAAAGGGGAGATTCTTGAAATCGCGTTTAAAGGCTTTAAGGTTCCTCAATATCCTTTTACTTTGGATATAGGTTTCGAAAGAATTCTTTAAGCTAGGCTGGGTTAAAGAGGGCTTATATTAGCTTTATAATACCCTGTACTCCAACGTAAATCCCTTGTTTCTCCAATTTAGACTTAAACCTCGATTTAACCCTTTTCTAAATTGTTTTCTATATATTCATAGTCTAGTCGTTGAAAAAGTCACGGTATTCGGGAAAGTCATGGTTAGGATCTTAATTGTTATCGTACTTAACGATAAAGTATCCAAAGAAGTTATTAAGTTGTTTTTCCATTAAGTCTTCATCAATATCCAACGCCCAAATGTTTTCGTCATAAAACTTAATAAAGGCGGTTACTAAAGCTCTAACTACTTATCTCTAATAGAGTTGGTAATTAATTTAAAGCGATCAAAAAAGGAATATATATTAATGTTTTAGTTTATGTAAGAATTTTAAAGCGTATAGGGCGATAGACTCGGTAATCTTAGGCGTAGGGAATTGATGTAATGTTGCGTAAAAACTTGGCGACTTGGCGTCAAATCGCGCGTCGTGGCTTTTTTTAATACAACTTGGTGTTTTCGCTTAAAGCAGCGAACTTAACTATTAAAATGGCGTGGGGAGTGAAAAAGAGTGAAGTAGGGCAAAGGTTTGGTGTAGAAGGCAAGGTTTAAGGTCGTTAGTGGTAGAGGGCGAAGGTTGAAAGTTGTTTAGCGCAAGGACTTAGTCTTGTTTCTGTAATAGTGATACCCGAAGTAGTACTGACTTGGCCGTTTGCCAACTAGCCAAACTTTGAGACTTCTAACAATCAATCTCAACGTTTTTCTTCAAAAAAGATCAATAAAGATTTCTTAGTATTTTCAATAGCGATGATTAATACAACCCAAAAGTCTTCTCTGTTTTCCTACCATTGTAAAACTAATACAATATTAATAGAGGCCTTTAGWAAAAATCTTTCCTCTATCCTAACCGCCATAGCTGTAAAGCGTAACCGGAAAGTAATTTCATCTTCTACTTAGCTATTCTGTGCTTAACCCGAAAAGCACTAATTAGTGTTGGTAGGGCTTTAGACTTTGCATAGTTGTCGATTCGATTGGTTGAAGTAACAGTAGTATTGCATGATCAGATGGCAGATATATGTTCTAAGTTTGGCAGACCGCTAGCCGGTTTGCACAGTAATTTGTATGGCTAATTTCTTAGCCCATGCCATAGAGTGAAGTGAAGCATACTGCACTCGACTTACACCCAATGCGGTAAGTCTCCACGAAATAATACACTTATTTTATAGTTCAGAATAGTCAACTTTACTATGAGTAAAGTCGACCTACGGCACTGCATGTAATACTATTCCAACAGCAACCATAATAACACGTATACCAAACTCTCTTAATATATACTACTAAGCTGTCATTTTCCTTGACGTAAATAAAGAAAAATTTACAGTAATTAATTTCGTCGATAGTAAATACAGCTACGGGCGTCTTTAATATCTAAGGTCTAGCTTATCGACCTAAGACTAGAGGTAATAGCCACGTTAACTATAACAAGATTAATATTTAAGCGCACCCTGTAATTATAAAAACTATCGTTGTAATAGAAGTAAGAAATGTTAAATTTATAGCAAGTTTGGCTATTGGTTTACTTGCCACCCCTTTTCTGATAATGAAAAGATAATGGATTACATCTAATAGTCTATCACTTTTAAACAGGACTTCTAAAATTAAATTATAAAATTAAAAGGCGACGAACTAATTAACAGCAACGATAGCTCTAAGAAAATTAAGTAGTATAAAAATACAACTCATAACGCGGTTTAATAACTAGTCGACTACGCTTTTTTATACCGCTTAAGTGGTGAAAACCCTTATCTTTACCTTAACCAAGCCTCCAGCCCTGTATATACTTTTAAACTTCGTAACCGTTACGCGGATTATACGTTTTAAGGTATTACGCCGAATATAGGGGTAATAAGGTACTTAATAAAAGGCTATTCGCAATACATAATATTATGAAGGGAAAGTATTATGGTAACTAAGATGAATGGTTACAATATTAGCAAGGTTAAAGTTAAATTTTAGCCATGTGAGTAATTATGGTATTGAAGAATAACAGTAATTTAAACAATGGTTAAGTCGATTAAGTTTTATATTTTTAAGTCCCCTACCCGCTTTCTTCTTCATTTATATAATATAAAAACCCTCGGCGTTAACGTTAACATTAATGCCGAGGAACTAGTTCAAAACGGCTAAAGTTTCCTTTTGCCTTGAAGTAGAAACACCTATAGTTTAATCTCCAAGGCCTAAAGGTAATGGTGTTAAATCTGACGAAACCAAAGATACGATAATTATATCAGCGTTTTAAACACCTAATTGTTAACAAGCTATACAAAGTCCTAAAGTCCATAGGGCATGAAAATGTGGAATACTTTATTTTGGAAACCATGGAAAAACCTTATTACTATTGCTAAATATATACCTAAGCCGCCCCAAAATTTAAACTTATATTAAAATACGATGAGGAATTGAATTAGGAAGTTTTTGTAAATGTGTTTTATTTAAATAATCATCTTGTTCTTTATGTTGTAACTGTGCAACTTTTTTTATGGAGTTAAGTTTTTTAAGTTCTTTGCGGCAAAGGATATATAAGAAACGCTAAGAATTTTGTGAATTAATACGTATTTAGGTCCACCTAACGTTGTCGTTTACGATACCAGTACAAATTCTACGGCTGCGGAGTTTCAAAAAAAAAAAACGTCAACATAATAGGAATCTAGTTTATATAGGTGTCTTTAAAGGCCTATTAAAGTATTAAAAAAATCGAAAGGGTATACGCTTTACTTCGTAGAACTTATAATATCCTTACATTACAGATTGAAAGCTTTAACTCTTCGGAGGCACGCCTTTAAATGGCGGTAAAATTTCTAAACGATACTATAGGCCTTAAAGACCTAGTGCTAACGCTATGGGTATTTAAAGTGTACCCACACCAAACGAATAAATCTCCGCTATTAATAAGTACTTAGAAACGAGTAGCGGCCTACGATAAAGTATTAAAGGAATTGCAAAAGGAATTGACACGCCGCCAAGTTAACAATGCCTTTAATACTAGGAACGACCCTACGATTATCGATGTACTTACTATGTTGTTATAAAATGAAGTCTTCGTGTAGTGGAAGCTAGGTAAATAAAAGGGCCTATATAAAACCTTAAGTATCTCTAATTTTAAAGTAATTATTAAAATTGCTAATGGTTTCGTACATGTTTTTATTACTTAAGTTAAACCCTATATTAGAACTATTAATAATAAAAACCCTTAAATCAGACTACTAAACTAATATAACCCTTTTTTAACCATTATCGATAAGATGATAAATCGACACTGGTGCGGACAATCCCAAAAGAAAAGAAATATTAAAGAGGAGGAATATAAACGGGGTCGTATCTACAATATTACTTGTGTAAATAGGAAAGAAAGGGATAACGAAAACTTGGTACTAAAGCTTCAAATATAAAGTATTATTAAAACTTCCAGTAAACCCTTTAAAAAATAGATAAAGTCGAAATTAACGGCTTATTAATTCTAAGAGTCGTATAATTTGTACCGAAAACCAACTTTAACCTTTAAAACCTGAATGTCACGATTTTCAAATCAAGGATTATCTATGAGTTTAAAGTTAAACCTACGGGGTGACCATACGAATAATCACGCCTAATCACTTAAGGGTACAGCAATAAAGGTAAAAACTAAATCCTTAAGTAATCGATAACGATTTTGAAGAACAGCTAACGTTTGGTAGTCTCTTTGGTAGTAAGTTTTCTAGCTAAAACTGAACTTAAGTTTACGCTTAATAGCCTATATATAACATAAGCTTATATTTAATTAGTACCAAATTTAAAGAAGATTATACTTTTATAATTATTACAAAAATTACGTATTATATAACCTTTAGGGACGGTAATGCGATATATTAAGCCTTTGTACGAATTAGTTAAAATAAGCGTTCATTAGTTTTTAACTTCATAATTACATTTTGAATTACAGTTAGGTTTAAGTATTTCATATATGATCTGTATTGATTAGTAACGTAAGAAAGGATTTCGGCTTAGTAGGTATATAAATTAAAGATACCCCTTTCGTTAAAACGACTGACTTTGTAATATCGGAATAATAAACGATTAAGGACTTTAAGTTTTGAGAATGTAATCTAGTTACGACGTTGGCAGAAAGTAACTAACTTAACTTTAACGGATCATTAATCCGTATAATTAGTATTAATACTAGCTTCAGTTTTTGTCAAAAGGGTCAAGGCACTAACTTGGCTATAATTAATAAAACTAACGTGGTTAAGGCTTAACGGTACTTAAAATAGCGTACCCGTAAAAGTTATATTATCACTTTATATTAACCAAAGGCCTTTTAAGACCTATTTATCGCAATATAAGTATAAAACCAAACAAGTAACAACTTTAACCGGTTAAATGAAAGGTTTAAGTGGTAAATACGGAATGTGGACCGAGGGATTAATATAATTCCAATCGAACTATCGAGGGCTAGATTAATAATTTTTACGAACTACTCTTTTGTAAATAATAGTAACTTAACTTTACAAATCGAATTTTGAATAACCCTTATTAATGAGGATAAGTGAGAGGATTAATTTAGCATTATTTTCAACTCAATTTACCAAACCTTCGTCAAATGTAGGAGGATTAGATGAAACGTATTAGCTTTAGAGGTTTACAGTATCATAACAGGTTTTAGTGTAGATATAACGCTGTATGAAACTCTTAACGTTATTATCAGTTAGATAAAGATTCCTCCTATCCCGGTGGTAATCTGTATCAACTCAAAAAGCCTATTCGAATACCTTTCTAAATTTGAAACCACTAACAAAAAAAGCTTAATAATCGACGTAATAGCACTCCACAAAGCTTACAAAAGAAGGTAAATTAAGGAGTTCCGATGGATTAATGGGAAGTACAATCCTGCTAATTCCATAATGAAGGCGTCTCCAAACAAAACCTTAAAAAAGTCTGTAGATAGTAACAGGTTGACCATATGCATCGAGGGTTACATTGATAGGCAACCCATAAGCTCAAATCACGTGGCAGCGTTTAGGGATGTGTCAGCAAACTCAAAGACTGCCAGGAGACTAACAATAGCGACTTGTTTAATTAGAACGTCTAAAATTAAAGGCTTGTATGGGTTTGTGTTAAAAGAACTTTTTGAGGAAGTTGATAAAGTCGCACCTCGAAGCCGTAGGGAAATTAACAGCAATTGGAGTTAATTTGAGTGCAATTCAATATCAAAGTCAGTTGGAATTAACAGGAGGTTGGCCAGTAAACGAAGTTACAATTTAGCTTTTACTGGAAAAGATTAGTCAACCATACCGAAGTGCGTATACAAACTAAAAAGCCGCTAGTATTGGAATAGTAGTAATTGCAGTACAGTAGGTCAACTTTACTTATAGTAAAGTTGACTATACTGACTACAAGTTAAGTATATTGTTTTTTTTTTTTTTGGAGTCTACTGTATTTAACTTCAAGTTAAATATAGTATAGCAACACTCTACACTAGGGCACAGGCCAAGCCATTAGCCATAAAAATTACTACGCAAACCAGCTAGCGGTCTGCTAAATCTAGAACAATACATCTACAACTTAACTACTGCAATACTACTGTTACTTTGACCAATTGAGTCGATAACGTTGTAACTTTCAAAGCCCTACCAATAGGTTTTTTATTTTGTATACATACATTAGTATAGTTAACCAATTTTTTTTTTGTTAACCTTTAAATTACGTTTTCGTTAATGAGCTAAACCCCTGTAAATTTCAGTTGACTTTCACATCAAATTAAACACATTTACACTTAAATCAATCCTATTTACTTTGAATTGTCCTGCGACTTCAAGGTCTGACTTTATCAATTACTATAAAAGATTTTTTTCTCTACAAGCTTTAACAAACTTTCAATTTCATAGTGTCAATTAACAAGATCGTTATCGTTAGTCCTCTAACAATTTTCCAGTTTACTAGCGTATCCTTGTTTGCTGGAACGTAGCTTAACCTTTACAGGTATCCTATTAACATAACCCTTGGTATCTATAGTTAGTTAAATGATATCCATAAACATTTTAGAATCCTTGTTTGGCGATTCCTTCGTTATAACGTCAGTAAGGTTGTTTTCCCCATCGATCCATCGGAACTTCTCGATCTCTCTACCTTTGTATGTTTTTATAAATGCTATTACGTGAATTATCAGACGTTTTTCACTAGTGTTTATAGTTTTCAAGAGTATTCAAATAGGCTTTTCGAATCAATTCAAATTACCACCGGAATAAAGAAAATCTTTATATGTCTAATAATAACGTTAAAGATTTTTCACAACGTCATGCCTATATTAAAGTTAGCTTTTATACCGTCAACTTTTTCAACCAGCATGTTTCATATAATTCTATTATATTTCATAAAGATTTAGTAAATTAAGTTACCTATAGTATTAAACTAATCCTTCTGCTTGTCTTTATCAACAAGAGTTTTTCTAAAGCCAATCAATAAAAATGAATCTATGTTATATACAAAGAATTCATCCGTAAAGATTATTAATTTATCTTGATATAGATCGATCGAAACCATATTAATCTATCGGTTGAGGTATCGTATTTGCTACTTAAACTTTCTATTTCACTGGTTAAAGTCTTCATTTTTTTAGGTCTTATAATTATGTTGTAGTAAATATGTTGTAAAATGTTTTCAGTTAATATAAGATGGATATATAGTTATTATGTGTACGTTGTTTTAAGTACCATTAAACCTTAATTACGTTAGTTTTATTGATGATAGTTCAATCAAATTCTTACCACTTTTGATTAAAACTAAGGCTGATATTAACATTAAATATACGGATTGACGATTTTTTAAAGTTAAATTAATTAACTTTTGATTAAATCGTAATCAGCTTGCAATTTTAAAACTTAAAGTTTTTATTCGCCTGCTATTTTAATACTACAAATCCATTAATTCCAACGAAAATAGTATCTTCAATTTACATACACACTAGTCTAAAGTCCTTCTTTTACTTTACTAATAGATATATATTGTATTTTAAAGACTTTATACCTATTCGTAATTTAAAGTGTGATTAATAAGTTGAAACCTAATAAAAGTCTGTTTGGACTAATTCGTATAATAGTTTAATATATCGTATTACCGTCCCCGAAAGGTAAATGGCACGCAATTCCTATAGTAACCTTACTAAAATAATCCGCTATAAATCGGTTGTTAACTACGTATATATTTACGTTATATTTCGGCTATAAAATGTAAATTTACATTTAGGTTCAACTAGGTAACTTGTTATTAAAGCGACTACTAAACTCTTATTAATCTTTTCAATCGTTGAAGATTATGTAGGGATTTAGTTTTTTCCTTTATTACTGTATTTATAAACGATTAAATGTAACTTTTCGTACGGCCGCCCCACAGTTTTACCTTTAACCTCGTATATAATCTTCGACTTAAAAATCTTAATATTTACGTTTTAAAGGTTAAAGTCGGTTTTAGGTACGACTTATACAACCCCTCGAGTAAAAAGACTGTTAATTTCGGCTTTGTTACTTTTTTCAAAAGGTTTGCCAAAAGCTTTAATAATACTTTGTATCCAAAGCTTTAGTACCAAATTTTCATCGTCCTTTTTTTTATATCCAAGTAGTATTGTAAATACGACCTGGTATATATTTTTCCTTTTTAGTATCCATTTTTTGTAGGGGTAGTGCGCGCCGCCAGCATTTTATCAGCTTATTGATAACGGATGGAGAAAGCTTATATTAATTAGATGGCTTCACTTAAAGGTATTTATCGTTAGTTACCATAATGTAAGGCTTGACTTAATTAATAAGGAACTTTATGAAACCGTTAGCAATTTCAAAAACTACTTTAAAGTTGTTGATACTTAAGGTTTTATATAAACCCTTCTATTTACCAGGCTCTTGTTATATAAAAACTTTACTTTGTAACGGAAAAACAAGTACGTTAATTATCGCAAGGCCGTTTCTAGTGTTGAGGGCGTCGTTAATTTAACAGTGTACCGATTTCTTTTATAATTACTCTATTAATTTATCGTAAGCTACAACTCGCTTTTTGATACTTACTAATAGCAGAGATTTACTCTTTAGGCGTGTGTATTTTTGAAAGACCAAAAGCGTTAACACTAAATTATTAGGGACTATAGTATCGTTTAAGTCTTTTACCGACATTTAAAGGCGTTTTTCCAAGTCTATAAAGCTTTTGATATATATCGTAGGATATTATACGCTCGGAAAAATAATTCGTATACTCTTTTAACCTTTCAAATACCCCAGTAGGCCTTTATATGCATTTATTTACATTAGATTTCCATTATCATGGTATTTTCCTAAAATTTAGCCGTAGCAAAAATGATATTAACATAGTAAACAACGGTGTTAAGTAAGATCAAATATGTGGTCATCCACAATATCCTTAAAGATTTCCACGTATCTTTTATCGATAAAAACTTCAAAAATTAGCTTTGTAAAAAGAGGTTACGGTGGTAACAACGTGAAAAAAAGGCTTTTCATTTAAGTCAAACATATTAATAAAGACCACATAATTGAAATAGCCATCGTTTTTTAGTGTAAACTTCAATTTTCGTGGGGTTTGAGTATAAGTTTAGTAGTAATAAAAAAGCTTTTCGATGGCTTTTAAAATAAATTATTCCACATTCTTATGGTTTACAAACTTTAGGACTTTATATAACCTGTTAATAACTGGATGGTTTAGTCGTTAATATAATTAATGGATCTTTAACTTCGTTAAGTTTAATATCATTTCCTTTAAACATTCAAGATAAAATTATAAGTATCCTTACTTAAAAGCGAGGGGAAACCTTTAGCCTTTCTTCTTTGGTTTATCGATAATAATATGAAAGTTAATGCCAAAGGTCTTTATATCCTTCAAATAAAGTAAAAAATGCGTGGGAAACTTAAAGATATAGAAAGTAATTAATTTAATATCAGTTTAAACTATTGTTATCCCTAGTAACGATAGTCATTCGCCTAAATCGAAGGAAACTTTAGCCCTACCAGTATCGTAATGATTAATTTCAGTGGCTGTAATACTTTTCCTTTGTAGTATTATATAATACAAATAGCCTTTTATTAAGTACTTCACCGCCTTTGTATTTGGTATAATACCTTGGAACGTGTAGTTTACATAACTATCGCGAATATTAAACGCATATAAGGGGTTAAGAGCTTAGTTAAGGTAAAGGCAAGAGTTTTTACCACTTAATCGGTATGGAAAGGCGTGGTAGGCTAATTACCAGGCCGTACCAGGAGTAGTATCTTTATATCACTTGATTTACTTAGGGGTATCGTCGCTCTTAGCAGCCTCTTTACCCTTAAAATCTACGATATAATTCAAGTAGTTTTACTCGGAAGCAGTAGGGTATTAGATGTAATATATTACCTAATTCTTATTGCATTCGGTAGGAGGATGGCGAAGTAACTAATAGCCGGTTTTATCACAGATATAACATTTCTTACTATTATCACGATAATAGTTTTTATGGTTAATGGGTCCGTTGAAGTCTTGCCTTCATTAGAGTTACCGTAACTTTAACCTTAAGTTTGAAGTTATAAAACCAGATTTTAAGAGTTACGGGCGTTTGTAACTGTATTTATAGTCAACTTGGTTAATTACCGTACATGTTGGTAGGGCTTTACCTAATAGATCTTTCACCGTTACAAAGTTATCGATTCTATTAATAGAAGTAACATTAGTATTTCAGTAGTAAAATAATGTATTATTCTAGATTTGGTAGACAGTTAGCCGGTCTGCGTAGTAATTTGTATGGTTCATTGCATAGCACATGCCCTAGTATAAAGTAGGCGCATACTATACTTTCTTTACAACCAATATAGTAGGCCCATACAAAACAATATACTATATTTACAATTAATATAGTTAACTTTAATATAAGTAAATTTGACCTACTATATTACAAATACTATTATTTTAATACTGACGGCTTTTTAGTTTATATGCGTACGTCAGTGTAATTAACTAATCTTTTCTGGTAAACGTTAAACTATGACTTTGTCAACTGGCTAAACCCTTGTTAATTTTAATTAACTACCGCATCGAATTACATCTAATTATATGTAAATTAACTTAAAATACCGTAAGTTGTCTCGCGGCTCCGAAGTCCGCCTTCATCGATTTCCACGAAAAGTTCCTCTGTTATAAACTTATATGAGCTTTTACTTTAGCCGTATTAATTAATCAAGTCACTATCATTAATCCCCTAATAATCTTTCAGTTTGTTTACATATTTTTAGCCTTCGCCATTACGTAATTCAAATTTGCTAGGCAGCTTATTAATGTAGTATTCGATACATATAGTCAACCTATTACTATTCATAAACCTTTTAAAAGCGTTATTCAGAAATACCTTCGTGATGGCATCAGTAGGATTATCTTTGACATTAATTTAACGGAATTCCTTAATATTCCTCCTTTAGTAGGCTTCGCGAAGTGTTATTATATAGATTATTAGACTTGTTTCGTTAATGGTTCCGAGCTACGAAACGCATTCGAACAGGCTCCTCGAGTCGGTACAAATTACCACTGGAATAGGAGAAATCCTCAGCTGACTAGTAATAACGTTAAATGTTTTCTATAATACTATACCTACGTTAAAATCTGCTATTATACCGTAAACATCCGAAGCTAACACGTTTTGTATCATCCTTTTATATTAAATAAAGGTCTAATGAATTAGGTTACCAACAATACGAAACTAACTTTGGTGCTTATATTTATTAACTAAGGTTATTGGGAAGGCAATTTGAAAAGATTAATCGGTATTTTTTTCTAAAAAAAAATATATCCGTAAAGATTATTAGCTTATCCCTCAACAAGTCGATTAAAATTATATTAATCCTTCTTTCGGTTCAAATTTCGTATTTGCCACTTAATTCTCCTATTAAACTGGTTAAAATCGTTACCTATTATATCTTATACTTGTATCTCGATAAAAAGATCGTAAAGATCCTCCGGTTGATATAAGGTGACAATATACCTGCCATTGGTACGCTATTTTAAATACCGTTAGGCTTTAGCTACGTTAATATTATTGATTAAAGCCAAATTTTTAACTTATCCCTTTCAACAAAAATTAAGGTTGGTATTAACCTTAATTATAAGAATTAAATATCTGTTAAAGTTAAGTTAATTGCCCTCTGTCAACGTCGTAACTGACTTGCAATTCCAAAACTTAAAGTCTTTAATTATTTACTGTTATAATATCATAAAGCTAAGAGTTTCAACGAATAGGGTATCGTGAATTTACATACCTATTAAGCCGAAGTCGTACTTTTACGTTACTAATAAATACGGATTGTATATTTAAGACTTTATACCTAGCCGTAATTTAAAGTGTGACTAATAAGTTAGAAACCAATGGACGCCTGCTTTAGCTAGTTCGTATAAAGGTTTAATATATTATATCACGGTTTTAAGAGGGTAAACAAACCGTAATTCCTGTAGAAATTCTAGTAATACGATCCGCTATAAATCTGTTACTAATTATATATAAACTTAGGTTATGTTTCGATCATTAAACGTAAACTTACCCTTAGTTTTAGCTAGTAAACTTGTCATTAAAACGACTACCAAATTCTAATTAATCTTTTCAATCTTTAACGGTTACGTAATGATCTAGTTTTTGTCTTTATTACCATATCCTTAAACAATTAGGCGTGAATTTTCATATAGTCGCCACGTAGTCCTATCCTTAAACTTATAGATAATTTTCCACTTCAAAATTGTAATATTAAGGTTTTAAAAGTTAAGGTCGGATTTCGGTACGAATTATACGACTTATAGAGTTAATAGGCCGTTAATTTCGACCTTACTGCTTTTTTTAAAAGGTTTTCTGAAAGTTTTAATAATACCTTATACTCGAAGTTTTAGTACCAAATTTTCGTTATCCTTCTTTCTTTTACTTACCTAAGCAGTGTTGTAAATGCGACCCGGTATATATTCCTCCTTTTTCACTTTCCCTTTCTTTAAAGGTCGTTCACGCCGACGACATTCCATCGGTTTGTTGATAACTGGTAAAAGAGATTTATATTAACTCAGTAGTTTATTTCAAGGGATTTTATCGTTAATAACTCCAATATAAGGCTTAATCTAGGTAATACGAAACTTTACAGGACCGTTAACAATTTTAATAACTACTTTAGAATTAGCAATACTTAAAATCTTATATAGGCCCTCCTATTTACCCGGATTTCACAACAAGAAAACTTTACTTTACAATAGAAAAGAAAGTAATGTTGGTAGGCCTTAAACTTTACAACGTTGTCGATTCGATTAGTCTTCGAAGTAACAGTAGTATTGCAATAGTTATATGGTGGATGTACTGTTCTAGGTTTGGCAGGCCGCTAGCCGGTTTGCACTATAATTTGTATGGCCAAGTGCTTAGCCCGTGCCCTAGAGTAAAGTGCAACGTACTACACTCGACTTACACCCAATACGGGAAGTCTGCACAAAGCAATACACTTGCAATACGGTTAACTTTACTTACAGTAAAGTTAACCTACTACATTTTATACAATACTATTACAATACTGTTCCATCACTAGCGGCTTTTTGTTTTGTACCTACACACCAGCGTGGCTTTCCATTAATTGGTAGCAACCTCTAAAATCCCCCCTTGATCTGCAAGCCAAACCCCTGTCAGTTTCGATCAATCTGTATTAAAAACAACCTCAATTACGGCCTCTTATGGCACTTTTGCCCCACCCTTCCGAGGCCTTCGTTTCTTAAATCCCGTGAACAAGTCTTTTACCACAGACCTACGTAAATCAAGTACGCTACCACCTACGTATCTTTTACCAGTAGTTCAAACTACTGCTATCGCCACTATTACCCTAGCGGTCTTTCAATTTGCCAAAGCAACCTTGTTCTTTCACGTCACGTATTAGGCGATTTACGTATCTCTCGATTTGTATAGTCAGCGTATTACTGTCCATAAACCTTTTCAGGGCGCCGTTAGACGTAGCCTTAGTTATAATATCAGCAAAGTTATCTTTACCATTAATTTACCGGAACTTATCGATTTTCCAGGCTTCGTATACCTCTCTTAACGCTATTACGTTTATCATCAAGCATTTTTTATTAATCGTTCCCAGCTTTAACAGACATTCGTAAAGGCTTCGGGAATCGGTATATACTACTACAGGTATCGGTAGCAAACCTAACTGTTTAGTAATAATCCTTAATATACCGTTAGTTATTATACCGATATTAAAACTTACTATTATACTGTACACTTTCGAGGTTAATATACTTCGAATTATACTCTTATACTTAATAGAAAATTAGTATATAAGGTTCCCGGTAATCGTAAATTACCCTTTAAATCTATTCTCGTTAACGAGAATTATTACAAAACCGATTAACGATATAAAATCAGTGTTATTAACAAATAACACGTTTGTAAAAACTATTAGCTTCGCTTTCGTTAAATTTACAAAGACTATATTAATTCCTCTTTCCACGTAATTCATTTATCACTTAATCTATTTATTCAACTTATCAAAGTTTTTGTCTTACGGGTTCTATACCTATTCCGTAATGGAAAGGTCGTATAATACCTCAAGTTAATATAACGTAGCAATATAGGCCATATGGGCCCTTTACTCTAGATATCTTTATATCCTTGTCTCGTTAGCCTTATAGATAATCATCAAACTCGTAGCTTACCCTTTTTTAGCGTAAACTGATATAAGTGCCGCTTTTAGCCTTAATATTATAGATACGGAGTAACGATCAGGTAAATTTAAGTTATATACCTTTAGCCAATGTTTCAATTAGCTTACAATTCCAAAGGCCTAAATTTTTGATAATACGTTATTCCGCCACTATAAATCCAACATCACCGAAGAAAAGGGTATCGTTAGTTTATATAACTATAATACCAAAGTCTTTACCCTTTATAATCAACAAGTATGTGTTAACTATTGAAGTCTTTATACCTAGCTTATTTTTAAAGTGAATTTAGTACTATAAAAACCAGTAAACGCTAATTTAAGCTAATCCGTATAAAGGTTTAATAAAATATATTATCGTACAAGCCGGAAACTTATCCCATAGTTCTTCTAGTAATTTTAGTAATATAATCCGTTAAAAATCGGTGGTAGATTACATATACGTTTACGTAATGTCTCGGCTATTAAGTGTAAACTAACCCTTTATATCAATAACTAAACTAATAGTAATAACGACAATAAAACGCTAATTAATTTTCTAAATTATAGGCGATTAAGTTAAGATTTATTCCTTACATTTATTACCGTATCCTTCGTCAATTAGCCGTAACTTTTCGTATAGCCGGTCCGTAATTTTACCTTTAACCTCATGGATTTCCCTTGATTTCAAAAAAGTAATATATTAGCGTTGAAAGTACGTTAATAATACAAATTATACAACCCTTCGTAATAAAAGTCCGTTAATTTCTATTTAGTTATTTTTCCTAAAAGATTTTCCCAGTATATTAATAATACTTTCGATACGTAACTTAAAGTCAAGATCTCTGTTAAACTTCCTTTTGAAATACCTACACCGTTATATATACCTTATCAGGCCTATAATATCCATCTTTCTCCTCTTTAGTATATATCTCCTTTTTAGTAATCTTTTACACCATCGACTTTTCATTCGCTAATCAATAGTCGACTCGAAAGGGTTATATTAATGAATTTGTTCGGCTCGGAGGTTATTGACGTCGGAATCTTTACTTGACTTAAAGGGTTATTTATACGGCTTATTTTTGATAATTCGAAAAGTTACTGGGCTATTAGCAGTTTTAACCACTACGTTTACATTAATAATACTTAAGATCTTATACGTCCCATCCCATTTACCTAGTTCGTGCCACGTAAAGACTTTACTTTAAAGGGGAAGTACACCACGTTTATTACTAAAGGTCCGTTTTTAGTATTAAGGGTATTATTAACCTAGCAAAGTATCGATTCCTTTTTCAATTCCTTTAACGTTTCGCTATTTACTATAATACGTTTTTAAGTACTTAATGAAGGTAACGATTTAGCTATTATATGTAGGTAAACTCCAAATACCAATAAAGTTAATATAAGTCTGTTAAGGCTAATAGTATCGCTAAAACATTTTACTTTTATTTAAGAGCGTATCTCTTAACTTATAAAGCTTTTAATTCCCAATGTAAAGATATTGTAAGCCCTTTGTACAAAGGCGTATACTTTTAAACCTTATTAATACCCTAATAAACTTTTACAAAAACCTATTTATATTAAATCTCTATTAACTTTATATTAACTTAAGACTTCATCGTAATGAAGTTGGTACCAGTATCGTAAATTAGTACGTCTGGTAAGCTAAAGTAAGTATTCATTTACAAAATACGTAATACCTTTTAAATTTCCCTCGCCGTAATAGTTTTAAGGAAGTTAACGTCGTAAAAAGCCGTGGCAGAGTTTACAACGTATAATACTAGCTTTCCGTCCAAATAAAACACGTTTACGAAAATTTCCGAATTAAAGTTTTAATTTTCCTTCAAGGTAAATTTAAACCTTAAAAGGGTTTGTGAGTGTATTTAGTAGTAGTGGTAAAGTCGTTTAACTACCTTTAATACTAACAAATCCACATTTTAATAACTAATTATCTTTAAAACTTTATGAAGCCTATTAGGTATCGGGTAATTAATCTTATAATATAATTAGCGAAGTTCTAACTCAATTAAATTTCATATTATTACCTTTAATTCTTGAAGATAAAACCAAAAATAACTTTATTTAAAGCTAAATGAAACCCTTTTACCGACTTTAATATATATTAAATTATCAGTTTAAATATCAACGTTAATGTCGAGGATTTTTATATCTTTAAGGTAAAGAAGAAAAAAGGTATGGGATTTGAAGATATGGAAAATAATAGGACTAATAATAATCTTTACTATCGTCGATCCCAGTAACTATATATTTTTTCCAGTGCTAAAGCCAACTCTAACCTTACTAGTATTCGCGTAATCAAGTTCCGTAACCGCATTAGTATTCTTCTATAATACGATATACTAAGAATAACTTCCTATTAAATATTATATTACCCCCGTATCCGGCAGAATTCCCTAAAAGACTTATTCCGCGTAACGGTTTCAAATAATAAAAAGGTGTATAGGTTCAAGATCTTTATTGTTATAACAGCGGTAGGAGTTTTTACCTATAAGACGGTACAGAAATACGTGGTCAGCTAATTATTACGTAGCTTCCGGGCTAGTACCGGTATTAGTACTGGTATCCTTATACTAGCTGATAGCCTTCGGCTTATTTTCCCTCTCCTTAACTTTACCTTCTTTAAATTACGTAATATGTTCCATATAATTTTATGTTAAGGCCGAAAGGTATTACGTATAACATATCACCTGTTTTATATTACGTTCGAAGATAGTATAACATGTTAATTAACAACCCTATTTTCCGTAAATCCGATATCTTTTAGCATTTAGATTAAACTTGCTTAGCTGATTTAAATACCTTGAGAAAAGTTAATACCCTTTTTTGCAGGTAGAGGTCCGGATCCTTTGTTAACAATACATACCAGGTTGTCCGTATCGTCGATTAATATAATACGAACTAAAAGGGGGTTTTTCGTCGCTAAATTCTGGAGCTAATAGGTATTTACCAATCGAGCTGGAGATTCAAATAGTTATGGTTACCAATGAGGAGCATAGTTAGCTAAAAAAAAAACCTTTGCAACTGGTATCAGGGTATTATGAAGCGTATTCGAACTTTTTATAACCCGTAAATACTTGCTAGACTTATTAACTTAAGGTGCCTTCACCAGATCCAACGTTTCTTATTAACTATTAATAAAATATCAATCTATTAAACATCTAATCTAAAAGGTCTATCTTACTTTCCGACTCTTTCTTATAATCCAATATATAAAACCACTTAATAATATTCCAATCCGTATAATATTAGGTAAAGTTAACATCGTATTCGAAATAGCTCTTTATACCGTTATAAATTTCGCGGAAATAGTTATAATTCGTTAGGTATCGGAGGTAGTAATCCTTAGCTTAGCTAGTAAGGATATTAGAAAACAACGACTAAAAACCAAATAACTTAACTCTTATTTGGCGGAAAATATTAAAAAATAGGCGTAACTCAATGTCGAAGAGGTTATACAGCTTACCGTTATACTTTTCTTCACCTTTCCATATCTCAACGAACGTGGTGATTACCGTATACTCCGTATTCTTTATAAAAACACGTCCAGGAAGAAGTATAATATATTAGTCATATAACCTTTTTTCGCGTAATTGGAGAAAAGACTAAGGCTGTCATTGGTATTAGTGGGTAAGATAATTACTTTTAACTAAATTTAAAGGGAAAAGGCCAGTAATCGTGCCTATAGTAGGCTCGTATGTAAAGCCGGTTTCTTCTTAATTTGGCTATTAAAATTGAATGTGTTAAAAAGCTTAGGGGAAATGGGCTTAGTAGTATCCGTTACGGAAAGATTAACGATAATACTTTTGGTATTAAGGGGTTCGGCGATACTTTTATTCAATTAACTAATGGATTTAAAGGCTTGCGAGGTATAAGTTGGTTAATTACTTACCTCTCCTTATTTAAGTTTAGGTAGGTCTTTGTAAACGTATATATAGTCGTTGTAGGTTACTATTGTCAATAGCCTTTTTACTTATAATTAGGGTCTATTAAGGGTTTTTATCCGTGGCGTATTCGTAAAGTAGTTTGGACAGGTTACCTTCCTTTCCTCTTTTCGTATAAAGTTCGATATCTTTATTCAATAAGTTAATCTTTAGCTTTATTTTTACCTAATTTTTTTACCTTTTTCCACATATTTAAACTCTAATCTCGAAACTATTTTTAAATATCGTCGAAGGCTATAGTTCTATGGCAGTTTTCAGTAGTGTTTGTGTCGAGAATAAATTGGCCGATAACGTTGGTCAAATGCCTTGAGGTAGAGTCTTTAATAACTTCGGTGTACTAGAGCTCTTCGTCGTAGTGTTTTTAGAAGATGTTGCTAAGGTCCTTGATTGCCTTCTTTCGCTTGAGGTCGGTAATAGCTTTAAAGTAAATACTTGCGGTAGATATCTTGGTATTTCTTTTTGTTTAGGACCTGGCGATCCAAGGGTGGGGGGACTTGACGATTTAGAGCGTGTGAACTTAGCGATTCAATATAGAGTTGCGCGACATAGCTTTCTTGGCGCGACTTGACAATTCCTCGTATTTTCGTTCGGAATAGCGATTTTAACAATTAAAGTAGTATAGGAAGGAAAAGAGTAAAATAGGGCAAAAGTTTCGTATAGGTAGTGCGGTCGGAGGTCGTTATTAGTGGTAGAGGTTGTTTGACGTAGTGACTTAGTCGTTTTTGCGATTTGCAGTAGTAGTGGTTATAATAGCAATTAACTTAGCCGTTTGCCAACTTGCCAGTTTGGTAATCTTTAAGACTTTTAGCAGTTCATTTCAACGCTCTTCAAGAAGAATCAATAAAGATTTCTTAGTGTTTTCAATGGTAATACCGACGCCTACTTCGGAATTGCCACGAAAACGACACAATCTAGAAGCCTTCCCTACGTACTGCCATGAAGACGACAAAGTACTATAGGGACACTTCGCAAAAACCTTTCCTCTACTTTGCCAAACAAAGCGTAACCGGAAAGCAGTTTCTTCTTCTACTTAGCCAATCTATGCTTAAACTAATAAACACTAGTCAGTATTTGTAGGCCTTAGACGTTACAACATTGTCGATTTGATTGGTCTTTGAAGTAATAGTAGTATTGAAGTATTTAGATGGTAGATGTATTATTTTAGGTTTGGCAGACCGCTAGCCGGTATGCACTATAATTTTTATAGCCAAGTGCTTGGTCTGTGACCTAGAGTGAAGTGCAGCGTACTGTACTCGACTTACACCCAATACGGTAAGTCCGCACAAAGCAATACAATTGCAGTACAGTCAACTTTACTTACAGTAAATTTTACCTACTGCACTGCATACAATACCATTGCAATACTATTCCAATAAGTACTTCGATTATTGCAAAACCGTTTCTGGTTTTAAGGGTATCATTAACCTAGCGACTTGCCGATGCCTTGCGTAATTCCTTCAGTGTTTTACCGTGAGCTACAACTCGCTTTTAGGTATTTTCTCATGGCGGAGATTCACGAGTTAGACGTAAGTATATTCTAAAGATTATCAGCGTTAGTACCAGGCTATCAAAGCCCATAATATTGCTTGGACTTTTTATCACTATTTAAAGGCAAACTTCTGGATCCGTAAAGCTTCTAATTTCCAGAGTGAAGATATTATACGTTCGGCGAACTAAGGCGTATGCCCTCTTAACTTTTTCAATACTTTAGTAGGCTTTTACAGGCACTTGCTTACACTAAATACCTATTATTTTAGCATCTTTTTGAAACTTTGCAGCCGTAAATTTGGTTTTAGTATCGTGAATGACGATATTAAGTGGGCAAGAATACGTGTTAATCCATAACATCCTTAATGTTTCTCACGTATCTTTTATCAGAAGGCATTTAAAAATATGGCTCCGTAAAAAGAAGTTGTCAAATTAACGACGTAAAAAATAGACCTGTTATCTAAGTAAAATACATTAATAAAGGTCTCGTAGTTAATATTATTATTGTCTTTTAATATAAACTTAAATCTTCGGAGGGCTTAAATATATATTTGACAGTAATTATAAAGTTTTTAAATATCTTTTAGGGTAAAGTATTCCAAATCTTTATGCCTTACAGAATTTAGGACTTTATATTACCTATTAACAGTTATGTAATGAAAACGTCGGTGTAATTAACGTATCTCCGACTCCGTCAGGTTCAACATCATTGATTTAAGTCCTGAAAAATGAAACTATAGATACTGTTGGAATAGTAGTATTTTCAGTGCAGTAGATCAACTTTACTATAAGTAAAGTTGACTATACTGACTGCAAATTGAATGTATTGTTTTGTGTTGGATTACTATATTGGATGTAAGTCGAGTATAGTATACCCAACTTTATACGATGGTACAGGCCAAGCAATTGGCTATCAAAATTATAATGTAGACCGGCTAGCGGTCTTCCAAACCTAGAACAATATATCTACTACTTGACTACATAATTCTACTGTTACTTCGACTAATCGAATCAGCAACGTTGTAATTTCTAAAGCCCTACCAATACTAAGTAGTGTTTATTTATTTAAGCACAGATTGAATAAATATAAGAAAGGTGACTTTCCGGTTGTTACACTTTATGTTATTGTTAGGGTAAAGGAAAGATTTTTACGAAACGATTTTACTATATTATTAGTTTTTAAGGTAATATGTAAAGAAGACCTTTGAGTTACGTCATTCTCTACGTAAATTTGGAGGTAACGATGGTATCGTTATTGAAAACAATAAGAAATCGTTATGTATCATTATTAAAGATATTAAGGTTAACTGTTAAAAGTCTTAAAGTTCGGAAAGTTGCCAAACGGCTAAAGTAGTATTATTATGTGTACTACTACTTTAAAAACGACTAAGTTCTACAGCTTATAACTTTTAACCTTCGCCCTTTAATAATAATAATAATAAACGACGTACGACCTTTCCCATTACACTAGATCTTTGCCTCTTTTTCACTTTTTCTACTTTTCTTAAAATAATTTAATCGCTAAGATCGCTGCCCTAAATAAAAACACTAAAAATAGCTAAGTAGCGCCGAAAAGACTATATCATGTGACTTCACGTTAAATCGCCAAGTCTCTATACAACTTTAGGTCAAGACGGCAGTAAAGAACTTGACCGTGGCGAACGCGTTTTTCGAAAATATGATAAGTTCTTTGAAGAATGGACTATTAATATATGAAAAAAGATTTAGAAAAGTATTAAGTCTAAATTAAAGGTAGAACTCGAGAGACGGAGGATTTACGTATCAGAAGAAGGCTTTATCAAGTTGATAAAGACTATTTTTAACTTGGCTTAACTTAAGGAATACCCTTAAGACTCACACCTTAAGAGTCAAAGTATTGAAAACCTTAACGACTCTATTCACGATTTAGGGGACCTCCTCTTTACCCTTAGCTAAGTTAAATTTCTTTAAGTGTTAACGATAAGGAACCTGTTAACCTGCTTAGTAACCCAGCACCTTTATACGGAAACGCGGAATATGCTTTGAGCAGTAGCAGGGTACGTAAAGCAACGGTTATCCACGCGGTCAAAGGGATTGACGTTAGCGTTTTAAACCAGTTAATTAAGAAAAATAGTTAAGATTTTTAAAACATTTGGGTCTTTCTTACCCTCTAACACTTTAATTAAAATCGCTAAGTCCCCTAAAAGCCTCATTATAGTAAGTTTGCTTATACGCGAGAGCCTATCATAGGTGTTGCTATAAGACTTTAACCCTCGAGCTAGAAGATTGGAAATTACCCTTAATACCGTGTTTTGAAGGCTTTAAGGCTTAAATTGCCAGGAAATATCAACGAAGATTGGAATGAATATTGTGAACTACCCCTAAGACCTATTAAGATAATTAAAATTAATTATAATCTCTTTACAGACTTCGCCAAAATATGGAACGATATAAAGAAGTATTACGGGAAGCTTTACAATCTCCTTAATACGAAGATAATACTCTTTTTTAAATATTTACAAGTAAATGGAGGTTCTCTTTTTTGGTTTTTACTTACTTTTTCCTGAAATTATTATTAGGTACGCCAAAGACTATTACCTAACTTTCTTTACTCGAGTAATTAAGTTTCGAAAGATTCAAAACGATATAAAGGGTCCTTTCGAATAAGACGTCCGCTTTACATAATATTATATAGATTAGGCTATTATGAGGTGTGTAACGATAATGGTTGAAAAAAAAAAAAAAAGAAATACCGATAAATGTATTTGATTAAATGATTGATAAGTTAATGTTATACTAAAAAGTAATAGGGAAAGCCTACTTTAGAGAAACCAAACTTTGTGAACAGGTACGGGTAGCAGTTACGGATATCAACAAATTTAAATACGCTTTATAACGCTTAAATTCCATTTGAGAAATCTTTTTAAACAATTTACGTTTCTCGTTTGCCACTATAAGAGCATATATACCAAACTAGCTTAGTATATACCCCCAAACCAGCAACTTTTTTAACGTAAATAAAAAATATTTTACGATAGTCAATTACATCGACCGTAAATACGGCTACGGGCGCCCTTAACGTCTAAAGTTTTACCTATCGACTACAGACTCGAGGCACTACCTACGTTGACATTAATGGGGTCAAAATTATAGCGGACCTATTAACCGCAAGTATTATAGTTGTAATAGTGGAAAAATATATTGGATTTATGGTAAGTCAGGCTATTGGTTATTTTGATACCCTTTAGCCGAACGGAATAAAAAAAACAAAGTAATGTATTATATTTAATAACCTACAACTTTGAAACAAAATTATTTATATTAAATCGAAAATTTCAAGGGCGACAAATCAATTGACGGCAATGATGCCCATACTAAGATCAAGTGGTATAAAGGTTCTGCTTCTAACGTAACTTAGTAATTAGCCGATTATGCCTTCCTATACCGCTTAGGTAGTAAAAGTTCCTACATTTGCCTTAATAAAGCCCCTAACCCCTTGCATACTTTTAATCTTCGCGATAGTTACGTGTATTATACGTTTTAGAATATTATATTAGATATAAGGGTAGTAAGTTATTTAATAGGTAGCTATTTGTAGTATATGGCATTACGAAAGGAAAGCATTATAGCTACTAATATTAATTATTAGGATGTTAATAATGTTAAACTTGCCTTCGAACCTAGCAACTAATTATCATTGCTAGGGATAGCGGTAATTTAAATTGTTGAAAAAGCAATTACGTTCTATATTTTTCAATTATTTAAACTATTACTTCTTTTGCTGAAAGAATACAAAAACTCTTGGTGTTAACGTCTATGTTAACGTAAACGAGATAGTTAAAAATGGTTTAAGGTTTCCCTTTGCCTTTAAGTAGGAGTATTTATGGTTTTATCTTTGAGGCCCTAAAGTAGTAGTATTAAACCTAAAGGAGCCGAAGATACGTTACTTATATCGAAGCTTTAATTTATTAGTTGTTAATCGGTTATAAAAAGTTTTAAAGTCCGTAGGGCACGAAAATATAGAATAATTTTCTTTGGAAGTTATCAAAAAGCTTTACCACTACTACTTAACATATATTCAAACTCTCCGTAAATTTAATTCTATACTTAAAGACGATAAAGACTTCAATTGACAAATCTTTATTAATGTATTCTACTTGGATAATAAGCTTTTTTTACGTTATTAACTCTATGACCTTTTTTTATGGAGTCAATTTTTAAAGTCCCTTTCAATAAAAGATACGTGTGAAACGCTAAGGTTGTTGTGGATTAATATGTATCTTAACACACTTAATGTCATCGTTTACGATACCGATACCAACTTCACGATGGCAAAATCTTAGGATAATATTAAAATAATAGGTATCTAATACAAACAAGTACCTATAAAGACATACTAAAGTATTAGGAGGATTAAAAAGAAATACGCCCTATTTCATCGAACGTATAATATCCTTCTGCTTAAAATTGAAAGCTTTACGGATTCGGAGGTACGACTTTAAATAGCGATGAAGGGCTTAAACGATATAATAAGCCCTAACAGCCTAGTACTAACTCTGCTAGTTTTTAAAGTATATCCACGTTTAATAAGTAAATCTCCGCTATTAGCAAGTATTCAAAAACGAGTTATAGCCTACAGAAAATCTTTAAGGGAATTAAGAAGGGAATCGACACGCCGCCGGGTTAATAACGCCCTTAATACCAGAAATGGCATTCTAATAATCCATGTACTTATACTACCATTACAAAGTGAAGCCCTCGTGTAGCGGGAACCGGAAAAATAGAAGGTTTAATATAAAACCTTAAATATCGCTAACTTTGAAATAGTTATTAAAACTATTAACAGTTTTGTATCTTTTCTAATTACCTAGGTTAAGCCTTATATTAGGGTTATTGATAACAAAAACCCCTACGCCAAATGGACCAAGTTAACATGAATTTACTTCATTTGTTACTGAAAATCTAATGAAACGGTGTCGACGCGGACGATCCCTGAAGAAAAGAAACTTTAAAGAAGAGGAATAAATACCGGGTTGTATCTATAACACTGCTTAAGTAAGTAGGGGAAAGAAGGATAATGAAGACTTGATACTAAAGTTTCGAATACAAAATATTATCAAAACCTTCGGCAAACCTTTGAAGGAAATCGATAAGGTCAAAATTAATGGCTTACTAACTCAAAAGATTATACAATTAATTCCGAAAACCGACTGCAACCTTTAAAACCCGAATATCTCGATTTTTAAGTCGAAAATTATTCATGAAGTTAAAGGTAAAACCATGGGGCAACCGTACAAAAAGTCACGTCCAATCGCTTAAGGATACGGCTATAAAATAAAAAACTGGATCCTCAAGTATTCTTTAACGATTTAAAAGATTAGTTAACGACTAGTAATCGCTTTGGTAACCAGTTTAATAGCCAAAACTAAAGTATTATAACCTAAGGACCAACTGCAGACCATGGAACAGGCCAGCGGCCAGAAGCTTGATATCCAACATATCAAGCGGGAATATCTCTTATGTAAGGATCCAGGGTTAGGGTTGGGACCGCAAGGACCGAAGAGTGGTTCAGTTGATACTATATAGGACTGCAGGAAGCGACTAGCGACTTCAATAGTCCAGTACTGAAGATAGTATGAAGGCCATAGGATATAAGGACACAGTCATTACCACATAGATAGTATTTCCTTCATAGCTCTTCAATTGTCAATCTAATTATTCAGTCTACACACCTGAATAGCCTAACGACTAGTGATCATTCTATAGTACAAACAAACATCTTCTTGATATTGCACCTTTGTTACCCCTGCTATCTTACTGCTAACATAAACCCTCTGACACCTTCTATTTACTCAAGGGAATTTAATTTGCTCATTACATAAAGGAAATTTTACGCTTAATAACCGTAATAAAACGCAAGTTTATACATAATTAGTAACAGATTTATAACGGATCGTATTACTAAAGTTACTATAAAAACTACATGTTATTTAACTTTTAGGAATGGTAATACGATATATTAAGCCATTATACGGATTATTTAAAGTAAAAGTCTATTAGTTTATAAACTATTTATCTTACT
This sequence comes from Anisogramma anomala, assembly GCA_038502455.1. Lineage (NCBI taxonomy): Eukaryota > Fungi > Ascomycota > Sordariomycetes > Diaporthales > Gnomoniaceae > Anisogramma > Anisogramma anomala. The sequence continues at coordinate 28,232,194 of JASMMZ010000001.1, read as the reverse complement.
TTAAATTACAATTAGCTATATAGTTTTTAATATACGACTCATATTTACTGGTAATATAAGAAAAAGATTTTGACCTAATGGGAATACATATTAACAATACCCTTTTCGTTAAAACTACTTGCTTTATAACATCGGAATAACAGGCGATTGAAGACTCTAATTTCTGGAATTACAAACCGGTTAAAACGTTGGCGAAGGGTAGCCAACTTAATTTTAATGGATTGTTAATCCATATACTTGGTATTAATACCGGTCTTAACTTTCGCTAAAAGGATCAGGATACTAATTTGATTATAATCAACAAAACTAACGTGACTAAAGCCTAGAGTTACCTGAAACAGCGTGCCAATGGCAGTTATATTACCATTTTGTCCTTACCAAAAGCGTTTTACAACCTCATTATCGCGACGTAAATATAAGATCTACCAGGTAACGACTTGGACCGGCTTGATAAAATGATTGAATGGTAGGTGCGTAATATATACCATGAAATGTATATAGTTTCAATTGACTTGTCGAGAACTAAGTTAATAGTTTTTACAGATAGGTCTTTCACAAATAATATCGACTTGTCTTTACAGATCAGCTTTCTAATAAACCTTATTCATTAAGACAGGTGGGATGACCAATTTGGTATTATCTGTAGCCTAATTTACTAAACCTTTGTCAAATGCAAAAGGATTACGCAAAAGGTATTGGTTTTCAAGGTCTACGACATAATAACAGGTTTTGATATGAATATAATACTATTAGAAACCTTTAACGTTATTACCAGGCAGCTTAATATTCCTCAAATCCCGATGGTAATTTGTACCAACTCGAAAAGATTTTTCGAATATGTTTTGAAACTCGGTATTATTAGCTAAAAACTGCTGATAATCGACGTAATAGCATTCTGCGAAGCCTACAAAAGAAGGGAGATTAAGGAGTTTTAATAGATTAACGGAAAAAATATTCCTACTAATATAATAACGAAGGCTTCTCCGAACAAGGCCCTTAAAAGGTTTGTAGATAGTAATAAGCTGATTATACGTATTGTAGGCTACGTTAATAGGTCACCCGGCAAGCTAGGATCACGTGACAGCGGCCAACGATATGTTGGCAAGCTAGAGGACCGTCAAAGGAGTAATAATACGAAAGAATTTAATAAGTACGGCTAAAATAAAGGGTTATATAGGTTTATAACAAAAGAACTTTTGGTGGGAATCGATAAAAGCGGACCTCGTAGCCGTGGGGTAATTGATAACAATTGGGGTAAATTTGAATGTATATGGGTATATTTCAATGCGAAGGTTGATTAAGATTAATAGGGGTCTGACCAGTTAACGAAGTTGCGGTTTAGCGATTACCGGAAAAAAATTGGTTAACTAAACTAACGTATGTGTATAAACTAAAAAGACATCAGTGTTAGAATAGTAGTATTTACAATGTAGTAGGTCAACTTCACTATAAGTAAAGTTGACTATACTAGCTACAAGTTGAGTGTATTATTTTGTATATGATTACTGTATTGGGTGTAAGTCGAATACAGTACATCCCACTTTAAACTAGGACAAGAGCTAAGAAATTGGCTATACAAATTACAGTGCAAACTGGCTAGCGGTCTACCAAGCCTAGAACAATACATCCAATATTTGACTACGCAATACTACTGTTACTTGGACTAATTGAATCGACAATGTTGCAACGTCTAAAGCCCTACCAATAAGTACTCTTACTTAAAGGCAAAGGAAAACCCCTGGCTGTTCTTAACTAGTTTATTAACGTTAAATGTTTTTATATCCTCCAAATAAAAAAAGAAAGAGGTAAAGAACTTGAGGATATGGAACGTAATCGAAATATAAATAGTTTAAATTGCTATGGTACTTAGTAACGATAGTTATTCGCCTAGTTTAAATTCAACTTTAGCCTTACCAGTATCGTAACGATTAATTTCAATAACCGTAATTTTTTCCTTCCGTAATACCATGTACAGCAAATAGCCTCCTTTCGAGTACCTTACTACCCCTATATCTAGTATAATACCTTAAAACATATATTTCATATAAAGATCTCAGAGATTCAAGGTAAATAAGGGGTCAATAGTTTAATTTAAGAAAAGGTAAGCGTTTTCACCGCCTAGGCGGTATAATGAAGTATAATCGGCTAGTTACCAAACCGCGTTAAAAACAATATTTTCATACCGCTTAATCTACTTATGAATATTGTTGCCGTTAATTAGCTCGTCGCTTTGGAAGTCTGTAACTTAATGCAAATCATCATATTTAAAAATGGTAAGGTATTGGATATAGTACATTAACTTTTTTTATTTCGTTTGTCAGAGGGATGAAGGGTTAACTAATAGCCAGATTTACCATAAATACAATATCTCTTACTATTATTACGTCGATAGTGCTTACGGTTAATAGGTCCACTTAAACAATAGCTCTATTAGCGTTGACGTAACTATTACCTCTAATTTATAGTCAATAAGTCAGACCTTAAACTATAAAGGCTCCTGTAACCGTACTTATGATTGACGTAATTAACTACTATAGCGTTTTCTTTATCTACATTAAGGAAGTTATTTGTTCAAAGGTATATATCAAACGAGTTTGGTATACGTGTTAACACCGTTATAATCGAGAAACGAAACTAATTAAAAAAGACTTTATAGGTAGTATTTAGGCGTTATAGGGTATATTTAAACTCGTTCCTACCAGTAATAACTACCCGTACCTATTCGTAAAGTATAGTTTCGCTAGCGTAGGCCTTGGCTATTACCTACTAATATAATATCAACTTGTTAAGAATTTAATTAAACACATCTATTGGTGTTTATTCCTATTTTTTCTTCACTATTATCGTAGTTCACCTCGTAGTGTCCCAATCTATATAGTATTAGGTAAGGTGGACGTCGTACTCTAGGTAGCTTTTTTTATCATTGTAAACTTACTAGAAGATAGTTATTTGGGTTAGAAAGGTTAGTTAATAATCCCTAATATGTTTTACGAAGATTCTAGGAAATAGTAAGTAAAAATTAAAAAGGAGAACCTTTATTTACTTACAAATGTTTAAAAAAGATATTATTTTCGTATCGAAAAGGTTGTAAGGTTTTCCGTTATATTTTTTATACAGTTTTGAATTTTGACGAATTCCATGAAAAACTTGTATTTAATATTAACTATCTTAACAAGTATTAAAGATAGATCGCGATAGTTATCCAAGTTTTTATTAATAATATTTTTTTCGTAATTTAAGTTTTAAAGCCTTCGAAACACAGTATTAAAGGTAATTACCAGTCGCCCGATTCGAAGGGTAAATTCCTATAATAAGACTTACGATAGGTTTTCACGTATAGGTAAACCTATTATGGAAAGGTTTTTTTTTAGGACTCAGCGATTAAAGGGCTAAAGGGAAATAAGGGCTTAAATGATTTAAGAGATTTAATGATCTTGCTTAATTAACTTGTGTAAAGCTCTAATATTAATATCTTTAGCCGTATTGGCGACTGTTATTTTACGTGCCCTTCCGCCATGAAAAGAGTAATCCATGTGATCATGTAAAGGTACTGAGTTATCGAGAAACTTAACAAGTTCCTTATCGCTAGCTCGTAAGAAGGTTTAACTTAGGTAAGAGTAAAAGATAGACCTCCTAAATTGAGTATAAAGGCGTTAAAGATCTTTAACGCCTTTGTCTTTCCTTCAGAGTTCTTAAGGAATAAGATTTTAAAGGGTTTTTTTTCGTTAAGTCAATTGAAAGAAAGTTTTCATTAGTCTTAACGGTGTTTTCTCTAAAATGTGAATGTTACGGTTAGTGACTTTTTTCTTCAACTTGGCCTTAACTATCTACTGAATTATCATTTACATATTAAAAGTCTAATGGTTCAAGAATTTACGGAAGTTTTAAAAAGCGCAGGCGTTGCGGCCGTAGTATTCGCCGGCGTCCGCGTTGAAAATATACTAGCTAATGTAATTGGTTAAATAAGCCTTAGTCGAGGTTTTGTTAATATCGGAAATCTCAAGTTATTTGTTATAGTGGTTAGAGAAAACAGTTCCAAAGGCTTCGGCTACCTTTATATATATTTAATTTGGTATTATCTTAATATTTTGGCTTATGTGGAATGCGTAAAGCGTATAGGTCGAGGGACTTGGTGATTTTTAAACGTGTGGAATTGGTATTTTGACGTAAAGTTATGTAGAAACTTGGCAACCTGGCGTTGGGTCGCGCAACGTTGCTTCATTAACGTAATTTAGTCTTTTCTTTCAAAGTAACAATTTTGAAGATTTAAGTTGAATTAGGAAAAGTGAAAAAATTAAAGTAAAAGTAAAGGTTTGGTGTAAAAGGTAAGGTCGAAGGTCGTTTATCATTAGTAAAAGACGAAGGTTATTTGTTGTTTTAGCCGTAGAACTTAGTCGTTTTTGTTACAGTAGTAAATACCCTTCGCAAAAATCTTTCCTCTACATTAATCTTTGATAAAAAGTAACCAAAAAATAGCTTTTTCTTCTACTTAGCTAATATATGCTTAACTTAATAAGAACTGATCAGTGTTGGTAAGGCCTTACCTAATAGGCCTTTACATGTTGCAACGTTATTGATTCGATTGGTCGAAGTAATAGTAGTATTGTAGTAGTCAGGTAGTGGATATATAGTTCTAGGTTTAACAAACTGCTAGCCGGTTTGCACAGTAATTTTTATGACCAATTACTTGGTCTGTGCCCTAGTATAAAGTGGGCGCATACTGTATCTGCTTTGATGCTAATACAGTAGGTCCGTACAAAACAATACACTAAACTTGCAGTCAGTATAGTCAACTTTACTATAAGTAAAGTTGACTTACTGCACTGCAAATAATACTATTCCAACAGTATAGTCTTTTTTATTTACTTTACAAAAGTCTTTAACTTAAGGGTATATATTAAGTAAGTTTGGTTTATGTGTTATTTTAGTTACAAGCAAGGAGCATAACTAGTAAGAAAAGGCTTTGCAGGTAACATTTAAGTGTTATAAAGCATATTTAAGTTCTTTAACGCCCGTAAAGGCTACCCATATCTGTGTTTAAAGTGTAGTTTTGGTAACATAAGCCTTTTTTATAGCTTGCTAATATAATATAAACTTATTGAAAATTGAATTTAATATATCATCAGTATTTTCTTCTTTTCTCCTTTTACTATTATAGTTTACCTCATAATATCCCAATCCGTATAGTATTACCTAAGGTAGATATTATATTCGAAATGACTTTTCATTCTATCATAAATTTAGCGAAAGGTCATTGTTCGGGTTAGAAAGGTTAGTAAGCAATCCTTAGTGTGTTTTGTAAGGATTTCGGGAAATAGTAAGTCAAAACCAAAAGGAGGAACCTCTATTTACTTCTAAATATTTAAATAGAGTATCATCTTCTTATTGAAAAGGTTGTAAGGCTTTCTGTTATACTTTTCAGTATAATTGTAAAAGGTCGTAATAGTCGTCCCAGTTTTTATTGGTATTTCTTAACGGTTTAATCTTTGTATCCTTCAATATACGGTGTTAGGGGTAATTTCCAATTGCCTAACCCGAGGGGTAAAGTCCTATAATAGAACTTGTAGTAGACTTAAGCGTATAAATATACCTGTTGTAAAAAGGTTTTTCAAAGGCTTGGCGTTTCTGGTTGAAAGGGTAAGGAGTAATAGAGGCTTGGAAGTTTTAAGGAATTGAACGATCTTGTTTAATTAACTGGTAAAAGGCGCCGGCATTAATACCTTTTACTGCGTTAATAGTTGTTACTTCGCGCTTTTTACCACCGTTAAGTACATACTTCACGCTGTTATATAAAAGTATTCGATTATTAAGTAGATTAATAAGTTATTTATCGTTAACGTGTTAAAAGGCTTCATTTAATGAGAAGTAAAAGAGAAGTTTCCTGGAACATATGTAGGGACGTTAAAAGTTTTTAACGTCTTTTCCTTTGAAGTTTTTTATTATTGAGCGAGTTAAAAAAAGCTTTCGACTCATTTTATTAAGTTCTTTTTTGGAATGTAAATGTTATAGCAAATAACTTCCTTTTTCAATCTGTTTTCCACCTTACGTTAAATTATCTTTCATATGTTAAAAGTTTAGTAGTTGAAAAACTTACGTAAATCTTGAAAAGCGCGGGCGTTACGGCTGTAATCGTTACCGAGGTCCACGCTGAGGATATATTAAATAACGTAATTAGTTGGATAAGCCTTATTAAAAGTCTTATAAACATTCGTAATCCAGAGTTATTCGTCGTAAGGGTTAGTTAATACAATTTCGAAAGCTTTTACTACCTTTATATATATTTCAACTCGGTATCATTTTAAATTTTTGACTTGTATAAAACTTTATGATTTGGGGGTGTAAGGACTTGGTATTTTAGCGTAAAGTCACGTGGAAACTTAGCGACTAAGCATTAGGTTACGCGACGTAGCTTTTTTGGCGCGACTTTACGATTTTGTGTGTTTTCGCCTTAGGTAAAGATCTTAACGATTAAATTAACGTAAGGGAAAAAAGAGTTAGGTAAAGATAAAGGTTTCGTATAGGAGATAAAGACGAAGGTTGTTTGTTATGATTATTTAACGTAAAACTTAGTCGTTTTTCTATAGTAGTAGTATCCGCAATAGTATTAACTTAGTTAATTGCCAACTTGACGAATTTTGAAACTTTTGACAGTTAATTTTAACGGTTTTCAAAAGGATCTTTAATAAAGATTTTTCATTGTTTTCAATAACAATACCTTCGCTACCTTGAAGTTGCTATAAAAACTGACGCAACTTAAGAGTCTTTTCTACTTACTGTTGTAAAAACCGCTGCAATAGTAAAGGCCTTTCGTAAAAATCTTTTCTTTACCTTAGTTTTTTATAAAACGTAATCGGAAAGTAGCATCAAAAACTTAGCTTATCTATATTTAACCTAATAAACACTAATTAGTATTGGTAGGGTTTTAGACGTTACAACATTGTTGATTCGATTAGTCGAAGCAACAGTAATATTGCGTAGTTAAGTAGTAGATGTATTATTCTAGGTTTGGCAAACCGCTAGCTGGTCTGTGCAGTAATTGGTATGGCAAATTGCTTAACACATGCATGAGTATAAAGTGGGCGCATATTGTACTTAACCTACAGCTAATATAGTAAGCCTACACAAAATAATACACTTAACTTATAGTTAGTATAGTCAACTTTACTGTAAGTAAAGTCGACCTACTACACTATATTTGCTACTATTCCAATATAACTATCTATACAAAGTAGTATATAAACCAGTTAGTGGTTTACCAAACTTAAAAATAATAATGATCCATTACCTAACCTTTGTAATACTACTATTACTTTAACTACAATTCGAATCGATAAACGTTGCAACATCTAAAGACTTATCAACAGTATTCCTTAATACTAGGCACCATAAAATGGTATTGCTGCCTATGATAATCTGTAAACACTAGCATGAACGGTTGTAACTTAAGCGGTCCTCAATATATTAGGTGTACCTACCTGTATAGGGACTGAATTCATCTGTGTTTCTGCCGAAAACCTTTAAAAATGATTGCGTTGTAGGTTTATCCACAAAACAAAGGCTTATGAAATTGTAAACCTCACTATCATTAAAACCACCCTCTTACTAAGTAATTATTTAAATCAAAAACCTAAAATATTGTATAAAATACTCCTAATTAAATTGTACAACCGGTTATATTACGATATAACGCTTATTAATACCAAATATGCAACATTCGATCTTTCGGAATAATAAGAGGTCTGCATTCCTTTTTCTAACATCAATCCCCTTAAACGAAGCCCATTACTAGTAAAGAAGATTAACTCTCAACTCAGGTAAAACACCAAACCACCCTTTTATTATAAACTGCGAATTAGGGGCATATATACATCCTTTCTACATAGCCAAAGCTATAGTATATCAAACGCCCAGAGCCTCCCTTTACCCAGGCACAAAATCATAACCTTTCACATCTATACACAAACAGAAGCCGATGATCAAATGCACCGCCCACGCAGGCGGTATGCCAGTGGTATACAACCAAGCTTGTGATTATTCAGCGCCCGCAGCCCTTTTTTAACCCCTCACAATGGGGGGCCCTCGCTCCGGACGCGGACGCGTCGTACGCTTGTAAACAGGTAATACAATGTCGACCATCCCCCCCGGGGGGGGGGGGAAGGGGTTGTATACCCCCGGTCATCAACATACCATTACGTATATCGAACAACCGAGGGCCTTTTTTTTCCATCCCCACAGAAAGGCCCCGGGCGCGTGGGCGGGTAACCACGTGGGGTATAGATAGTTAGTTACCAGGAGGAACGAAATTCGTGACGAGGAAACCAGGCCGATTCATCGAGGAGAACGCGGCGCGGGCGGTACGCCGGGCCGACGATGAACGGCTGACTGCATGGTAAGGTCGGCCGGAAAACAAATCAGATGGGTTGTTG